>OW121819.1:18304097-18448448 GCA_933228935.1 Pemphredon lugubris
GAATGGATATAGGAGCAGGTGGAAGGGATATAGAGCAGGTGGAATGGATATAGAGCAGGTGGAATGGATATAGAGCAGGTAGAATGGATATAGGAGCAGGTGGAATGGATATAGAGCAGGTGGAATGGATATAGAGCAGGTAGAATGGATATAGGAGCAGGTGGAATGGATATAGAGCAGGTAGAATGGATATAGGAGCAGGTGGAATGGATATAGAGCGAGTAGAATCGATATAGAGCAGGTAGAATGGATATAGGAGCAGGTGGAATGGATATAGAGCAGGTGGAATGGATATAGAGCAGGTAGAATGGATATAGGAGCAGGTGGAATGGATATAGAGCAGGTGGAATCGATATAGGAGCAGGTGGAATGGATATAGAGCGAGTAGAATCGATATAGAGCAGGTAGAATGGATATAGGAGCAGGTGGAATGGATATAGAGCAGGTGGAATGGATATAGAGCAGGTAGAATGGATATAGGAGCAGGTGGAATGGATATAGAGCAGGTGGAATCGATATAGAGCAAGTAGAATGGATATAGAGCAGGTGGAATGGATATAGAGCAGGTGGAATGGATATAGAGCAGGTAGAATGGATATAGGAGCAGGTGGAATGGATATAGAGCGCATAGAATGGGTATAGAGCAGGTAGAATGGATATAGAGCAGGTGGAATGGATATAGAGCAGGTGGAATGGATATAGAGCAAGTAGAATCGATATAGAGCAGGTAGAATGGATATAGGAGCAGGTGGAAGGGATATAGAGCAGGTGGAATGGATATAGAGCAGGTGGAATGGATATAGAGCAGGTAGAATGGATATAGGAGCAGGTGGAATGGATATACAGCGAGTAGAATCGATATAGAGCAGGTAGAATGGATATAGGAGCAGGTGGAATGGATATAGAGCAGGTGGAATGGATATAGAGCAGGTAGAATGGATATAGGAGCAGGTGGAATGGATATAGAGCAGGTGGAATGGATATAGAGCAAGTAGAATCGATATAGAGCAGGTAGAATGGATATAGGAGCAGGTGGAATGGATATAGAGCAGGTGGAATCGATATAGAGCAAGTAGAATGGATATAGAGCAGGTGGAATGGATATAGAGCAGGTGGAATGGATATAGAGCAGGTAGAATGGATATAGGAGCAGGTGGAATGGATATAGAGCGAGTAGAATCGATATAGAGCAGGTAGAATGGATATAGGAGCAGGTGGAATGGATATAGAGCAGGTGGAATGGATATAGAGCAGGTAGAATGGATATAGGAGCAGGTGGAATGGATATAGAGCAGGTGGAATCGATATAGAGCAAGTAGAATGGATATAGAGCAGGTGGAATGGATATAGAGCAGGTGGAATGGATATAGAGCAGGTAGAATGGATATAGGAGCAGGTGGAATGGATATAGAGCGCATAGAATGGGTATAGAGCAGGTAGAATGGATATAGAGCAGGTGGAATGGATATAGAGCAGGTGGAATGGATATAGAGCAAGTAGAATCGATATAGAGCAGGTAGAATGGATATAGGAGCAGGTGGAAGGGATATAGAGCAGGTGGAATGGATATAGAGCAGGTGGAATGGATATAGAGCAGGTAGAATGGATATAGGAGCAGGTGGAATGGATATACAGCGAGTAGAATCGATATAGAGCAGGTAGAATGGATATAGGAGCAGGTGGAATGGATATAGAGCAGGTGGAATGGATATAGAGCAGGTAGAATGGATATAGGAGCAGGTGGAATGGATATAGAGCAGGTGGAATGGATATAGAGCAAGTAGAATCGATATAGAGCAGGTAGAATGGATATAGGAGCAGGTGGAATGGATATAGAGCAGGTGGAATCGATATAGAGCAAGTAGAATGGATATAGAGCAGGTGGAATGGATATAGAGCAGGTGGAATGGATATAGAGCAGGTAGAATGGATATAGGAGCAGGTGGAATGGATATAGAGCGCATAGAATGGATATAGAGCAGGTAGAATGGATATAGAGCAGGTGGAATGGATATAGAGCAGGTGGAATGGATATAGAGCAAGTAGAATCGATATAGAGCAGGTAGAATGGATATAGGAGCAGGTGGAATGGATATAGAGCAGGTGGAATCGATATAGAGCAAGTAGAATGGATATAGAGCAGGTGGAATGGATATAGAGCAGGTGGAATGGATATAGAGCAGGTAGAATGGATATAGGAGCAGGTGGAATGGATATAGAGCGCATAGAATGGATATAGAGCAGGTAGAATGGATATAGAGCAGGTGGAATGGATATAGAGCAGGTGGAATGGATATAGAGCAGGTAGAATGGATATAGGAGCAGGTGGAATGGATATAGAGCAGGTAGAATGGATATAGGAGTAGGTGGAATGGATATAGAGCGAGTAGAATCGATATAGAGCAGGTAGAATGGATATAGGAGCAGGTGGAATGGATATAGAGCAGGTGGAATGGATATAGAGCAGGTAGAATGGATATAGGAGCAGGTGGAATGGATATAGAGCAGGTGGAATGGATATAGAGCAGGTGGAATGGATATAGAGCAAGTAGAATCGATATAGAGCAGGTAGAATGGATATAGGAGCAGGTGGAATGGATATAGAGCAGGTGGAATCGATATAGAGCAAGTAGAATGGATATAGAGCAGGTGGAATGGATATAGAGCAGGTGGAATGGATATAGAGCAGGTAGAATGGATATAGGAGCAGGTGGAATGGATATAGAGCGCATAGAATGGATATAGAGCAGGTAGAATGGATATAGAGCAGGTGGAATGGATATAGAGCAGGTGGAATGGATATAGAGCAAGTAGAATCGATATAGAGCAGGTAGAATGGATATAGGAGCAGGTGGAAGGGATATAGAGCAGGTGGAATGGATATAGAGCAGGTGGAATGGATATAGAGCAGGTAGAATGGATATAGGAGCAGGTGGAATGGATATAGAGCAAGTAGAATCGATATAGAGCAGGTGGAATGGATATAGAGCAGGTAGAATGGATATAGGAGCAGGTGGAATGGATATAGAGCAGGTGGAATGGATATAGAGCAGGTGGAATGGATATAGGAGCAGGTGGAATGGATATAGAGCAGGTGGAATCGATATAGAGCAAGTAGAATGGATATAGAGCAGGTGGAATGGATATAGAGCAGGTGGAATGGATATAGAGCAGGTAGAATGGATATAGGAGCAGGTGGAATGGATATAGAGCGCATAGAATGGATATAGAGCAGGTAGAATGGATATAGAGCAGGTGGAATGGATATAGAGCAGGTGGAATGGATATAGAGCAAGTAGAATCGATATAGAGCAGGTAGAATGGATATAGGAGCAGGTGGAAGGGATATAGAGCAGGTGGAATGGATATAGAGCAGGTGGAATGGATATAGAGCAGGTAGAATGGATATAGGAGCAGGTGGAATGGATATAGAGCGAGTAGAATCGATATAGAGCAGGTAGAATGGATATAGGAGCAGGTGGAAAGGATATAGAGCAGGTGGAATGGATATAGAGCAGGTAGAATGGATATAGGAGCAGGTGGAATGGATATAGAGCAGGTGGAATGGATATAGAGCAAGTAGAATCGATATAGAGCAGGTAGAATGGATATAGGAGCAGGTGGAATGGATACAGAGCAGGTGGAATCGATATAGAGCAAGTAGAATGGATATAGAGCAGGTGGAATGGATATAGAGCAAGTAGAATCGATATAGAGCAGGTAGAATGGATATAGGAGCAGGTGGAATGGATATAGAGCAGGTGGAATGGATATAGAGCAGGTAGAATGGATATAGGAGCAGGTGGAATGGATATAGAGCAGGTGGAATGGATATAGAGCAGGTGGAATGGATATAGAGCAGGTAGAATGGATATAGAGCAGGTGGAATGGATATAGAGCAGGTGGAATGGATATAGAGCAAATAGAATCGATATAGAGCAGGTAGAATGGATATAGGAGCAGTTGGAATGGATATAGAGCAGGTGGAATCGATATAGAGCAAGTAGAATGGATATAGAGCAGGTGGAATGGATATAGAGCAGGTGGAATGGATATAGAGCAGGTGGAATGGATATAGAGCAAGTAGAATCGATATAGAGCAGGTAGAATGGATATAGGAGCAGGTGGAATGGATATAGAGCAGGTGGAATGGATATAGAGCAGGTGGAATGGATATAGAGCAGGTAGAATGGATATAGGAGCAGGTGGAATGGATATAGAGCAGGTGGAATGGATATAGAGCAGGTGGAATGGATATAGAGCAAGTAGAATCGATATAGAGCAGGTAGAATGGATATAGGAGCAGTTGGAATGGATATAGAGCAGGTGGAATCGATATAGAGCAAGTAGAATGGATATAGAGCAGGTGGAATGGATATAGAGCAGGTGGAATGGATATAGAGCAGGTAGAATGGATATAGAGCAGGTGGAATGGATATAGAGCAGGTAGAATCGATATAGAGCAAGTAGAATCGATATAGAGCAGGTAGAATGGAGCAGGAGCAGGTGGAATGGATATAGAGCAGGTGGAATCGATATAGAGCAAGTAGAATGGATATAGAGCAGGTGGAATGGATATAGAGCAGGTGGAATGGATATAGAGCAGGTAGAATGGATATAGGAGCAGGTGGAATGGATATAGAGCGCATAGAATGGATATAGAGCAGGTAGAATGGATATAGAGCAGGTGGAATGGATATAGCGCAGGTAGAATGGATATAGAGCAGGTGGAATGGATATAGAGCAGGTAGAATGGATATAGGAGCAGGTGGAATGGATATAGAGCAAGTAGAATCGATATAGAGCAGGTAGAATGGATATAGGAGCAGGTGGAATGGATATAGAGCAAGTAGAATCGATATAGAGCAGGTAGAATGGATATAGGAGCAGGTGGAATGGATATAGAGCAGGTAGAATGGATATAGGAGCAGGTGGAATGGATATAGAGCAAGTAGAATCGATATAGCGCAGGTAGAATGGATATAGGAGCAGGTGGAATGGATATAGAGCAGGTGGAATGGATATAGAGCAGGTAGAATGGATATAGGAGCAGGTGGAATGGATATAGAGCAGGTAGAATGGATATAGGAGCAGGTGGAATGGATATAGAGCGAGTAGAATCGATATAGAGCAGGTAGAATGGATATAGGAGCAGGTGGAATGGATATAGAGCAGGTGGAATGGATATAGAGCAGGTAGAATGGATATAGGAGCAGGTGGAATGGATATAGAGCAGGTGGAATCGATATAGAGCAAGTAGAATGGATATAGAGCAGGTGGAATGGATATAGAGCAGGTGGAATGGATATAGAGCAGGTAGAATGGATATAGGAGCAGGTGGAATGGATATAGAGCGCATAGAATGGGTATAGAGCAGGTAGAATGGATATAGAGCAGGTGGAATGGATATAGAGCAGGTGGAATGGATATAGAGCAAGTAGAATCGTTATAGAGCAGGTAGAATGGATATAGGAGCAGTTGGAATGGATATAGAGCAGGTGGAATCGATATAGAGCAAGTAGAATGGATATAGAGCAGGTGGAATGGATATAGAGCAGGTGGAATGGATATAGAGCAGGTAGAATGGATATAGAGCAGGTGGAATGGATATAGAGCAGGTAGAATTGATATAGAGCAAGTAGAATCGATATAGAGCAGGTAGAATGGAGCAGGAGCAGGTGGAATGGATATAGAGCAGGTGGAATCGATATAGAGCAAGTAGAATGGATATAGAGCAGGTGGAATGGATATAGAGCAGGTGGAATGGATATAGAGCAGGTAGAATGGATATAGGAGCAGGTGGAATGGATATAGAGCGCATAGAATGGATATAGAGCAGGTAGAATGGATATAGAGCAGGTGGAATGGATATAGCGCAGGTAGAATGGATATAGAGCAGGTGGAATGGATATAGAGCAGGTAGAATGGATATAGGAGCAGGTGGAATGGATATAGAGCAAGTAGAATCGATATAGAGCAGGTAGAATGGATATAGGAGCAGGTGGAATGGATATAGAGCAAGTAGAATCGATATAGAGCAGGTAGAATGGATATAGGAGCAGGTGGAATGGATATAGAGCAGGTAGAATGGATATAGGAGCAGGTGGAATGGATATAGAGCAAGTAGAATCGATATAGAGCAGGTAGAATGGATATAGGAGCAGGTGGAATGGATATAGAGCAGGTGGAATGGATATAGAGCAGGTGGAATGGATATAGAGCAGGTGGAATGGATATAGAGCAGGTAGAATGGATATAGAGCAGGTGGAATGGATATAGAGCAGGTGGAATGGATATAGAGCAAATAGAATCGATATAGAGCAGGTAGAATGGATATAGGAGCAGTTGGAATGGATATAGAGCAGGTGGAATCGATATAGAGCAAGTAGAATGGATATAGAGCAGGTGGAATGGATATAGAGCAGGTGGAATGGATATAGAGCAGGTGGAATGGATATAGAGCAAGTAGAATCGATATAGAGCAGGTAGAATGGATATAGGAGCAGGTGGAATGGATATAGAGCAGGTGGAATGGATATAGAGCAGGTAGAATGGATATAGGAGCAGGTGGAATGGATATAGAGCAGGTGGAATCGATATAGAGCAAGTAGAATGGATATAGAGCAGGTGGAATGGATATAGAGCAGGTGGAATGGATATAGAGCAGGTAGAATGGATATAGGAGCAGGTGGAATGGATATAGAGCAGGTGGAATCGATATAGAGCAAGTAGAATGGATATAGAGCAGGTGGAATGGATATAGAGCAGGTGGAATGGATATAGAGCAGGTAGAATGGATATAGAGCAGGTGGAATGGATATAGAGCAGGTAGAATTGATATAGAGCAAGTAGAATCGATATAGAGCAGGTAGAATGGAGCAGGAGCAGGTGGAATGGATATAGAGCAGGTGGAATCGATATAGAGCAAGTAGAATGGATATAGAGCAGGTGGAATGGATATAGAGCAGGTGGAATGGATATAGAGCAGGTAGAATGGATATAGGAGCAGGTGGAATGGATATAGAGCGCATAGAATGGATATAGAGCAGGTAGAATGGATATAGAGCAGGTGGAATGGATATAGCGCAGGTAGAATGGATATAGAGCAGGTGGAATGGATATAGAGCAGGTAGAATGGATATAGGAGCAGGTGGAATGGATATAGAGCAGGTGGAATCGATATAGAGCAAGTAGAATGGATATAGAGCAGGTGGAATGGATATAGAGCAGGTGGAATGGATATAGAGCAGGTAGAATGGATATAGGAGCAGGTGGAATGGATATAGAGCGCATAGAATGGATATAGAGCAGGTAGAATGGATATAGAGCAGGTGGAATGGATATAGAGCAGGTGGAATGGATATAGAGCAAGTAGAATCGATATAGAGCAGGTAGAATGGATATAGGAGCAGGTGGAAGGGATATAGAGCAGGTGGAATGGATATAGAGCAGGTGGAATGGATATAGAGCAGGTAGAATGGATATAGGAGCAGGTGGAATGGATATACAGCGAGTAGAATCGATATAGAGCAGGTAGAATGGATATAGGAGCAGGTGGAATGGATATAGAGCAGGTGGAATGGATATAGAGCAGGTAGAATGGATATAGGAGCAGGTGGAATGGATATAGAGCAGGTGGAATGGATATAGAGCAAGTAGAATCGATATAGAGCAGGTAGAATGGATATAGGAGCAGGTGGAATGGATATAGAGCAGGTGGAATCGATATAGAGCAAGTAGAATGGATATAGAGCAGGTGGAATGGATATAGAGCAGGTGGAATGGATATAGAGCAGGTAGAATGGATATAGGAGCAGGTGGAATGGATATAGAGCGCATAGAATGGATATAGAGCAGGTAGAATGGATATAGAGCAGGTGGAATGGATATAGAGCAGGTGGAATGGATATAGAGCAAGTAGAATCGATATAGAGCAGGTAGAATGGATATAGGAGCAGGTTGAATGGATATAGAGCAGGTGGAATCGATATAGAGCAAGTAGAATGGATATAGAGCAGGTGGAATGGATATAGAGCAGGTGGAATGGATATAGAGCAGGTAGAATGGATATAGGAGCAGGTGGAATGGATATAGAGCGCATAGAATGGATATAGAGCAGGTAGAATGGATATAGAGCAGGTGGAATGGATATAGAGCAGGTGGAATGGATATAGAGCAGGTAGAATGGATATAGGAGCAGGTGGAATGGATATAGAGCAGGTAGAATGGATATAGGAGCAGGTGGAATGGATATAGAGCGAGTAGAATCGATATAGAGCAGGTAGAATGGATATAGGAGCAGGTGGAATGGATATAGAGCAGGTGGAATGGATATAGAGCAGGTAGAATGGAAATAGGAGCAGGTGGAATGGATATAGAGCAGGTGGAATGGATATAGAGCAGGTGGAATGGATATAGAGCAAGTAGAATCGATATAGAGCAGGTAGAATGGATATAGGAGCAGGTGGAATGGATATAGAGCAGGTGGAATCGATATAGAGCAACTAGAATGGATATAGAGCAGGTGGAATGGATATAGAGCAGGTGGAATGGATATAGAGCAGGTAGAATGGATATAGGAGCAGGTGGAATGGATATAGAGCGCATAGAATGGATATAGAGCAGGTAGAATGGATATAGAGCAGGTGGAATGGATATAGAGCAGGTGGAATGGATATAGAGCAAGTAGAATCGATATAGAGCAGGTAGAATGGATATAGGAGCAGGTGGAAGGGATATAGAGCAGGTGGAATGGATATAGAGCAGGTGGAATGGATATAGAGCAGGTAGAATGGATATAGGAGCAGGTGGAATGGATATACAGCGAGTAGAATCGATATAGAGCAGGTAGAATGGATATAGGAGCAGGTGGAATGGATATAGAGCAGGTGGAATGGATATAGAGCAGGTAGAATGGATATAGGAGCAGGTGGAATGGATATAGAGCAGGTGGAATGGATATAGAGCAGGTGGAATTGATATAGAGCAAGTAGAATCGATATAGAGCAGGTAGAATGGAGCAGGAGCAGGTGGAATGGATATAGAGCAGGTGGAATCGATATAGAGCAAGTAGAATGGATATAGAGCAGGTGGAATGGATATAGAGCAGGTGGAATGGATATAGAGCAGGTAGAATGGATACAGGAGCAGGTGGAATGGATATAGAGCGCATAGAATGGATATAGAGCAGGTAGAATGGATATAGAGCAGGTGGAATGGATATAGAGCAGGTAGAATGGATATAGAGCAGGTGGAATGGATATAGAGCGCATAGAATGGATATAGAGCAGGTAGAATGGATATAGAGCAGGTGGAATGGATATAGAGCAGGTGGAATGGATATAGAGCAGGTAGAATGGATATAGGAGCAGGTGGAATGGATATAGAGCAGGTAGAATGGATATAGGAGCAGGTGGAATGGATATAGAGCGAGTAGAATCGATATAGAGCAGGTAGAATGGATATAGGAGCAGGTGGAATGGATATAGAGCAGGTGGAATGGATATAGAGCAGGTAGAATGGATATAGGAGCAGGTGGAATGGATATAGAGCAGGTGGAATGGATATAGAGCAGGTGGAATGGATATAGAGCAAGTAGAATCGATATAGAGCAGGTAGAATGGATATAGGAGCAGGTGGAATGGATATAGAGCAGGTGGAATCGATATAGAGCAAGTAGAATGGATATAGAGCAGGTGGAATGGATATAGAGCAGGTGGAATGGATATAGAGCAGGTAGAATGGATATAGGAGCAGGTGGAATGGATATAGAGCGCATAGAATGGATATAGAGCAGGTAGAATGGATATAGAGCAGGTGGAATGGATATAGAGCAGGTGGAATGGATATAGAGCAAGTAGAATCGATATAGAGCAGGTAGAATGGATATAGGAGCAGGTGGAAGGGATATAGAGCAGGTGGAATGGATATAGAGCAGGTGGAATGGATATAGAGCAGGTAGAATGGATATAGGAGCAGGTGGAATGGATATAGAGCGAGTAGAATCGATATAGAGCAGGTAGAATGGATATAGGAGCAGGTGGAAAGGATATAGAGCAGGTGGAATGGATATAGAGCAGGTAGAATGGATATAGGAGCAGGTGGAATGGATATAGAGCAGGTGGAATGGATATAGAGCAAGTAGAATCGATATAGAGCAGGTAGAATGGATATAGGAGCAGGTGGAATGGATATAGAGCAGGTGGAATCGATATAGAGCAAGTAGAATGGATATAGAGCAGGTGGAATGGATATAGAGCAAGTAGAATCGATATAGAGCAGGTAGAATGGATATAGGAGCAGGTGGAATGGATATAGAGCAGGTGGAATGGATATAGAGCAGGTAGAATGGATATAGGAGCAGGTGGAATGGATATAGAGCAGGTGGAATGGATATAGAGCAAGTAGAATCGATATAGAGCAGGTAGAATGGATATAGGAGCAGGTGGAATGGATATAGAGCAGGTGGAATGGATATAGAGCAGGTAGAATGGATATAGGAGCAGGTGGAATGGATATAGAGCAGGTGGAATGGATATAGAGCAGGTGGAATGGATATAGAGCAGGTAGAATGGATATAGAGCAGGTGGAATGGATATAGAGCAGGTGGAATGGATATAGAGCAAGTAGAATCGATATAGAGCAGGTAGAATGGATATAGGAGCAGTTGGAATGGATATAGAGCAGGTGGAATCGATATAGAGCAAGTAGAATGGATATAGAGCAGGTGGAATGGATATAGAGCAGGTGGAATGGATATAGAGCAGGTGGAATGGATATAGAGCAAGTAGAATCGATATAGAGCAGGTAGAATGGATATAGGAGCAGGTGGAATGGATATAGAGCAGGTGGAATGGATATAGAGCAGGTGGAATGGATATAGAGCAGGTAGAATGGATATAGGAGCAGGTGGAATGGATATAGAGCAGGTGGAATGGATATAGAGCAGGTGGAATGGATATAGAGCAAGTAGAATCGATATAGAGCAGGTAGAATGGATATAGGAGCAGTTGGAATGGATATAGAGCAGGTGGAATCGATATAGAGCAAGTACAATGGATATAGAGCAGGTGGAATGGATATAGAGCAGGTGGAATGGATATAGAGCAGGTAGAATGGATATAGAGCAGGTGGAATGGATATAGAGCAGGTAGAATTGATATAGAGCAAGTAGAATCGATATAGAGCAGGTAGAATGGAGCAGGAGCAGGTGGAATGGATATAGAGCAGGTGGAATCGATATAGAGCAAGTAGAATGGATATAGAGCAGGTGGAATGGATATAGAGCAGGTGGAATGGATATAGAGCAGGTAGAATGGATATAGGAGCAGGTGGAATGGATATAGAGCGCATAGAATGGATATAGAGCAGGTAGAATGGATATAGAGCAGGTGGAATGGATATAGCGCAGGTAGAATGGATATAGAGCAGGTGGAATGGATATAGAGCAGGTAGAATGGATATAGGAGCAGGTGGAATGGATATAGAGCAAGTAGAATCGATATAGAGCAGGTAGAATGGATATAGGAGCAGGTGGAATGGATATAGAGCAAGTAGAATCGATATAGAGCAGGTAGAATGGATATAGGAGCAGGTGGAATGGATATAGAGCAGGTAGAATGGATATAGGAGCAGGTGGAATGGATATAGAGCAAGTAGAATCGATATAGCGTAGGTAGAATGGATATAGGAGCAGGTGGAATGGATATAGAGCAGGTGGAATGGATATAGAGCAGGTAGAATGGATATAGGAGCAGGTGGAATGGATATAGAGCAGGTAGAATGGATATAGGAGCAGGTGGAATGGATATAGAGCGAGTAGAATCGATATAGAGCAGGTAGAATGGATATAGGAGCAGGTGGAATGGATATAGAGCAGGTGGAATGGATATAGAGCAGGTAGAATGGATATAGGAGCAGGTGGAATGGATATAGAGCAGGTGGAATCGATATAGAGCAAGTAGAATGGATATAGAGCAGGTGGAATGGATATAGAGCAGGTGGAATGGATATAGAGCAGGTAGAATGGATATAGGAGCAGGTGGAATGGATATAGAGCGCATAGAATGGATATAGAGCAGGTAGAATGGATATAGAGCAGGTGGAATGGATATAGAGCAGGTGGAATGGATATAGAGCAAGTAGAATCGATATAGAGCAGGTAGAATGGATATAGGAGCAGGTGGAAGGGATATAGAGCAGGTGGAATGGATATAGAGCAGGTGGAATGGATATAGAGCAGGTAGAATGGATATAGGAGCAGGTGGAATGGATATACAGCGAGTAGAATCGATATAGAGCAGGTAGAATGGATATAGGAGCAGGTGGAATGGATATAGAGCAGGTGGAATGGATATAGAGCAGGTAGAATGGATATAGGAGCAGGTGGAATGGATATAGAGCAGGTGGAATGGATATAGAGCAAGTAGAATCGATATAGAGCAGGTAGAATGGATATAGGAGCAGGTGGAATGGATATAGAGCAGGTGGAATCGATATAGAGCAAGTAGAATGGATATAGAGCAGGTGGAATGGATATAGAGCAGGTGGAATGGATATAGAGCAGGTAGAATGGATATAGGAGCAGGTGGAATGGATATAGAGCGCATAGAATGGATATAGAGCAGGTAGAATGGATATAGAGCAGGTGGAATGGATATAGAGCAGGTGGAATGGATATAGAGCAAGTAGAATCGATATAGAGCAGGTAGAATGGATATAGGAGCAGGTGGAATCGATATAGAGCAAGTAGAATGGATATAGAGCAGGTGGAATGGATATAGAGCAGGTGGAATGGATATAGAGCAGGTAGAATGGATATAGGAGCAGGTGGAATGGATATAGAGCGCATAGAATGGATATAGAGCAGGTAGAATGGATATAGAGCAGGTGGAATGGATATAGAGCAGGTGGAATGGATATAGAGCAGGTAGAATGGATATAGGAGCAGGTGGAATGGATATAGAGCAGGTAGAATGGATATAGGAGCAGGTGGAATGGATATAGAGCGAGTAGAATCGATATAGAGCAGGTAGAATGGATATAGGAGCAGGTGGAATGGATATAGAGCAGGTGGAATGGATATAGAGCAGGTAGAATGGATATAGGAGCAGGTGGAATGGATATAGAGCAGGTGGAATGGATATAGAGCAGGTGGAATGGATATAGAGCAAGTAGAATCGATATAGAGCAGGTAGAATGGATATAGGAGCAGGTGGAATGGATATAGAGCAGGTGGAATCGATATAGAGCAAGTAGAATGGATATAGAGCAGGTGGAATGGATATAGAGCAGGTGGAATGGATATAGAGCAGGTAGAATGGATATAGGAGCAGGTGGAATGGATATAGAGCGAGTAGAATCGATATAGAGCAGGTAGAATGGATATAGGAGCAGGTGGAATGGATATAGAGCAGGTGGAATGGATATAGAGCAGGTAGAATGGATATAGGAGCAGGTGGAATGGATATAGAGCAGGTGGAATGGATATAGAGCAGGTGGAATTGATATAGAGCAAGTAGAATCGATATAGAGCAGGTAGAATGGAGCAGGAGCAGGTGGAATGGATATAGAGCAGGTGGAATCGATATAGAGCAAGTAGAATGGATATAGAGCAGGTGGAATGGATATAGAGCAGGTGGAATGGATATAGAGCAGGTAGAATGGATACAGGAGCAGGTGGAATGGATATAGAGCGCATAGAATGGATATAGAGCAGGTAGAATGGATATAGAGCAGGTGGAATGGATATAGCGCAGGTAGAATGGATATAGAGCAGGTGGAATGGATATAGAGCAGGTAGAATGGATATAGGAGCAGGTGGAATGGATATAGAGCAAGTAGAATCGATATAGAGCAGGTAGAATGGATATAGAGCAGGTGGAATGGATATAGAGCAGGTGGAATGGATATAGAGCAGGTGGAATGGATATAGAGCAAGTAGAATCGATATAGAGCAGGTAGAATGGATATAGGAGCAGGTGGAATGGATATAGAGCAGGTGGAATGGATATAGAGCAGGTGGAATGGATATAGAGCAGGTGGAATGGATATAGAGCAAGTAGAATCGATATAGAGCAGGTAGAATGGATATAGGAGCAGGTGGAATGGATATAGAGCAGGTGGAATGGATATAGAGCAGGTGGAATGGATATAGAGCAGGTAGAATGGATATAGGAGAAGGTGGAATGGATATAGAGCAAGTAGAATCGATATAGAGCAGGTAGAATGGATATAGGAGCAGGTGGAATGGATATAGAGCAGGTGGAATGGATATAGAGCAGGTAGAATGGATATAGGAGCAGGTGGAATGGATATAGAGCAAGTAGAATCGATATCGAGCAGGTAGAATGGATATAGGAGCAGGTGGAATGGATATAGAGCAGGTGGAATGGATATAGAGCAGGTGGAATGGATATAGAGCAGGTGGAATGGATATAGAGCGCATAGAATGGATATTGAGCAGGTAGAATGGATATAGAGCAGGTGGAATGGATATAGAGCAGGTAGAATGGATATAGGAGCAGGTGGAATGGATATAGAGCAAGTAGAATCGATATAGCGCAGGTAGAATGGATATAGGAGCAGGTGGAATGGATATAGAGCAGGTGGAATGGATATAGAGCAGGTAGAATGGATATAGGAGCAGGTGGAATGGATATAGAGCGAGTAGAATCGATATAGAGCAGGTAGAATGGATATAGGAGCAGGTGGAATGGATATAGAGCAGGTGGAATGGATATAGAGCAGGTAGAATGGATATAGGAGCAGGTGGAATGGATATAGAGCAGGTGGAATCGATATAGAGCAAGTAGAATGGATATAGAGCAGGTGGAATGGATATAGACCAGGTGGAATGGATATAGAGCAGGTAGAATGGATATAGGAGCAGGTGGAATGGATATAGAGCGCATAGAATGGATATAGAGCAGGTAGAATGGATATAGAGCAGGTGGAATGGATATAGAGCAGGTGGAATGGATATAGAGCAAGTAGAATCGATATAGAGCAGGTAGAATGGATATAGGAGCAGGTGGAAGGGATATAGAGCAGGTGGAATGGATATAGAGCAGGTGGAATGGATATAGAGCAGGTGGAATGGATATAGAGCAGGTAGAATGGATATAGGAGCAGGTGGAATGGATATAGAGCAGGTGGAATGGATATAGAGCAGGTGGAATGGATATAGAGCAGGTGGAATGGATATAGAGCAAGTAGAATCGATATAGAGCAGGTAGAATGGATATAGGAGCAGGTGGAATGGATATAGAGCAGGTGGAATGGATATAGAGCAGGTGGAATGGATATAGAGCAGGTGGAATGGATATAGAGCAAGTAGAATCGATATAGAGCAGGTAGAATGGATATAGGAGCAGGTGGAATGGATATAGAGCAGGTGGAATGGATATAGAGCAGGTGGAATGGATATAGAGCAGGTAGAATGGATATAGGAGAAGGTGGAATGGATATAGAGCAAGTAGAATCGATATAGAGCAGGTAGAATGGATATAGGAGCAGGTGGAATGGATATAGAGCAGGTGGAATGGATATAGAGCAGGTAGAATGGATATAGGAGCAGGTGGAATGGATATAGAGCAAGTAGAATCGATATAGAGCAGGTAGAATGGATATAGGAGCAGGTGGAATGGATATAGAGCAGGTGGAATGGATATAGAGCAGGTGGAATGGATATAGAGCAGGTGGAATGGATATAGAGCGCATAGAATGGATATAGAGCAGGTAGAATGGATATAGAGCAGGTGGAATGGATATAGAGCAGGTAGAATGGATATAGGAGCAGGTGGAATGGATATAGAGCAAGTAGAATCGATATAGCGCAGGTAGAATGGATATAGGAGCAGGTGGAATGGATATAGAGCAGGTGGTATGGATATAGAGCAGGTAGAATGGATATAGGAGCAGGTGGAATGGATATAGAGCGAGTAGAATCGATATAGAGCAGGTAGAATGGATATAGGAGCAGGTGGAATGGATATAGAGCAGGTGGAATGGATATAGAGCAGGTAGAATGGATATAGGAGCAGGTGGAATGGATATAGAGCAGGTGGAATCGATATAGAGCAAGTAGAATGGATATAGAGCAGGTGGAATGGATATAGAGCAGGTGGAATGGATATAGAGCAGGTAGAATGGATATAGGAGCAGGTGGAATGGATATAGAGCGCATAGAATGGATATAGAGCAGGTAGAATGGATATAGAGCAGGTGGAATGGATATAGAGCAGGTGGAATGGATATAGAGCAAGTAGAATCGATATAGAGCAGGTAGAATGGATATAGGAGCAGGTGGAAGGGATATAGAGCAGGTGGAATGGATATAGAGCAGGTGGAATGGATATAGAGCAGGTAGAATGGATATAGAGCAAGTAGAATCGATATAGAGCAGGTAGAATGGATATAGGAGCAGGTGGAATGGATATAGAGCAGGTGGAATGGATATAGAGCAGGTAGAATGGATATAGGAGCAGGTGGAATGGATATAGAGCAAGTAGAATCGATATAGAGCAGGTAGAATGGATATAGGAGCAGGTGGAATGGATATAGAGCAGGTGGAATGGATATAGAGCAGGTAGAATGGATATAGGAGCAGGTGGAATGGATATAGAGCAAGTAGAATCGATATAGAGCAGGTAGAATGGATATAGGAGCAGGTGGAATGGATATAGAGCAGGTGGAATGGATATAGAGCAGGTAGAATGGATATAGGAGCAGGTGGAATGGATATAGAGCAAGTAGAATCGATATAGAGCAGGTAGAATGGATATAGGAGCAGGTGGAATGGATATAGAGCAAGTAGAATCGATATAGAGCAGGTAGAATGGATATAGGAGCAGGTGGAATGGATATAGAACAGGTGGAATGGATATAGAGCAGGTGGAATGGATATAGAGCAGGTAGAATGGATATAGGAGCAGGTGGAATGGATATAGAGCAGGTGGAATGGATATAGAGCAGGTGGAATGGATATAGAGCAGGTAGAATGGATATAGGAGCAGGTGGAATGGATATAGAGCGCATAGAATGGATATAGAGCAGGTAGAATGGATATAGAGCAGGTGGAATGGATATAGAGCAGGTGGAATGGATATAGAGCAAGTAGAATCGATATAGAGCAGGTAGAATGGATATAGGAGCAGGTGGAAGGGATATAGAGCAGGTGGAATGGATATAGAGCAGGTGGAATGGATATAGAGCAGGTAGAATGGATATAGGAGCAGGTGGAATGGATATAGAGCAGGTGGAATGGATATAGAGCAAGTAGAATCGATATAGAGGAGGTAGAATGGATATAGGAGCAGGTGGAATGGATATAGAGCAGGTGGAATGGATATAGAGCAGGTAGAATGGATATAGGAGCAGGTGGAATGGATATAGAGCAGGTGGAATGGATATAGAGCAAGTAGAATCGATATAGAGCAGGTAGAATGGATATAGGAGCAGGTGGAATGGATATAGAGCAGGTGGAATCGATATAGAGCAAGTAGAATGGATATAGAGCAGGTGGAATGGATATAGAGCAGGTGGAATGGATATAGAGCAGGTAGAATGGATATAGGAGCAGGTGGAATGGATATAGAGCGCATAGAATGGATATAGAGCAGGTAGAATGGATATAGAGCAGGTGGAATGGATATAGAGCAGGTAGAATGGATATAGGAGCAGGTGGAATGGATATAGAGCAAGTAGAATCGATATAGAGCAGGTAGAATGGATATAGGAGCAGGTGGAATGGATATAGAGCAGGTGGAATGGATATAGAGCAGGTAGAATGGATATAGGAGCAGGTGGAATGGATATAGAGCAAGTAGAATCGATATAGAGCAGGTAGAATGGATATAGGAGCAGGTGGAATGGATATAGAGCAGGTGGAATGGATATAGAGCAGGTAGAATGGATATAGGAGCAGGTGGAATGGATATAGAGCAAGTAGAATCGATATAGAGCAGGTAGAATGGATATAGGAGCAGGTGGAATGGATATAGAACAGGTGGAATGGATATAGAGCAGGTGGAATGGATATAGAGCAGGTAGAATGGATATAGGAGCAGGTGGAATGGATATAGAGCAGGTGGAATGGATATAGAGCAAGTAGAATCGATATAGAGCAGGTAGAATGGATATAGGAGCAGGTGGAATGGATATAGAGCAGGTGGAATCGATATAGAGCAAGTAGAATGGATATAGAGCAGGTGGAATGGATATAGAGCAGGTGGAATGGATATAGAGCAGGTAGAATGGATATAGGAGCAGGTGGAATGGATATAGAGCGCATAGAATGGATATAGAGCAGGTAGAATGGATATAGAGCAGGTGGAATGGATATAGAGCAGGTAGAATGGATATAGGAGCAGGTGGAATGGATATAGAGCAAGTAGAATCGATATAGAGCAGGTAGAATGGATATAGGAGCAGGTGGAATGGATATAGAGCAGGTGGAATGGATATAGAGCAGGTAGAATGGATATAGGAGCAGGTGGAATGGATATAGAGCAAGTAGAATCGATATAGAGCAGGTAGAATGGATATAGGAGCAGGTGGAATGGATATAGAGCAGGTGGAATGGATATAGAGCAGGTAGAATGGATATAGGAGCAGGTGGAATGGATATAGAGCAAGTAGAATCGATATAGAGCAGGTAGAATGGATATAGGAGCAGGTGGAATGGATATAGAACAGGTGGAATGGATATAGAGCAGGTGGAATGGATATAGAGCAGGTAGAATGGATATAGGAGCAGGTGGAATGGATATAGAGCAGGTGGAATGGATATAGAGCAGGTGGAATGGATATAGAGCAGGTGGAATGGATATAGAGCAAGTAGAATCGATATAGAGCAGGTAGAATGGATATAGGAGCAGGTGGAATGGATATAGAGCAGGTGGAATGGATATAGAGCAGGTGGAATGGATATAGAGCAGGTAGAATGGATATAGGAGCAGGTGGAATGGATATAGAGCAGGTGGAATGGATATAGAGCAGGTAGAATGGATATAGGAGCAGGTGGAATGGATATAGAGCGAGTAGAATCGATATAGAGCAGGTAGAATGGATATAGGAGCAGGTGGAATGGATATAGAGCAGGTGGAATCGATATAGAGCAAGTAGAATGGATATAGAGCAGGTGGAATGGATATAGAGCAAGTAGAATCGATATAGAGCAGGTAGAATGGATATAGGAGCAGGTGGAATGGATATAGAGCAGGTGGAATGGATATAGAGCAGGTAGAATGGATATAGAGCAAGTAGAATCGATATAGAGCAGGTAGAATGGATATAGGAGCCGGTGGAATGGATATAGAGCAGGTGGAATGGATATAGAGCAGGTAGAATGGATATAGGAGCAGGTGGAATGGATATAGAGCAGGTGGAATGGATATAGAGCAGGTAGAATGGATATAGGAGCAGGTGGAATGGATATAGAGCGCATAGAATGGATATAGAGCAGGTAGAATGGATATAGAGCAGGTGGAATGGATATAGAGCAGGTGGAATGGATATAGAGCAGGTAGAATGGATATAGGAGCAGGTGGAATGGATATAGAGCAGGTAGAATGGATATAGGAGCAGGTGGAATGGATATAGAGCGAGTAGAATCGATATAGCGCAGGTGGAATGGATATAGAGCAAGTAGAATCGATATAGAGCAGGTAGAATGGATATAGAAGCAGGTGGAATGGATATAGAGCAGGTGGAATCGATATAGAGCAAGTAGAATGGATATAGAGCAGGTGGAATGGATATAGAGCAGGTGGAATGGATATAGAGCAGGTAGAATGGATATAGGAGCAGGTGGAATGGATATAGAGCGCATAGAATGGATATAGAGCAGGTAGAATGGATATAGAGCAGGTGGAATGGATATAGAGCAGGTGGAATGGATATAGAGCAAGTAGAATCGATATAGAGCAGGTAGAATGGATATAGGAGCAGGTGGAAGGGATATAGAGCAGGTGGAATGGATATAGAGCAGGTAGAATGGATATAGGAGCAGGTGGAATGGATATACAGCGAGTAGAATCGATATAGAGCAGGTAGAATGGATATAGGAGCAGGTGGAATGGATATAGAGCAGGTGGAATGGATATAGAGCAGGTAGAATGGATATAGGAGCAGGTGGAATGGATATAGAGCAGGTGGAATGGATATAGAGCAAGTAGAATCGATATAGAGCAGGTAGAATGGATATAGGAGCAGGTGGAATGGATATAGAGCAAGTAGAATCGATATAGAGCAGGTAGAATGGATATAGGAGCAGGTGGAATGGATATAGAGCAGGTGGAATCGATATAGAGCAAGTAGAATGGATATAGAGCAGGTGGAATGGATATAGAGCAGGTGGAATGGATATAGAGCAGGTGGAATGGATATAGAGCAGGTAGAATGGATATAGGAGCAGGTGGAATGGATATAGAGCGCATAGAATGGATATAGAGCAGGTAGAATGGATATAGAGCAGGTGGAATGGATATAGAGCAGGTGGAATGGATATAGAGCAAGTAGAATCGATATAGAGCAGGTAGAATGGATATAGGAGCAGGTGGAAGGGATATAGAGCAGGTGGAATGGATATAGAGCAGGTGGAATGGATATAGAGCAGGTAGAATGGATATAGGAGCAGGTGGAATGGATATAGAGCAAGTAGAATCGATATAGAGCAGGTAGAATGGATATAGGAGCAGGTGGAATGGATATAGAGCAGGTGGAATCGATATAGAGCAAGTAGAATGGATATAGAGCAGGTGGAATGGATATAGAGCAGGTGGAATGGATATAGAGCAGGTAGAATGGATATAGGAGCAGGTGGAATGGATATAGAGCGCATAGAATGGATATAGAGCAGGTAGAATGGATATAGAGCAGGTGGAATGGATATAGAGCAGGTAGAATGGATATAGGAGCAGGTGGAATGGATATAGAGCAAGTAGAATCGATATAGAGCAGGTAGAATGGATATAGGAGCAGGTGGAATGGATATAGAGCAGGTGGAATGGATATAGAGCAGGTAGAATGGATATAGGAGCAGGTGGAATGGATATAGGAGCAGGTGGAATGGATATAGAGCAGGTGGAATGGATATAGAGCAGGTAGAATGGATATAGGAGCAGGTGGAATGGATATAGAGCAGGTGGAATGGATATAGAGCAAGTAGAATCGATATAGAGCAGGTAGAATGGATATAGGAGCAGGTGGAATGGATATAGAGCAAGTAGAATCGATATAGAGCAGGTAGAATGGATATAGGAGCAGGTGGAATGGATATAGAGCAGGTGGAATCGATATAGAGCAAGTAGAATGGATATAGAGCAGGTGGAATGGATATAGAGCAGGTGGAATGGATATAGAGCAGGTGGAATGGATATAGAGCAGGTAGAATGGATATAGGAGCAGGTGGAATGGATATAGAGCGCATAGAATGGATATAGAGCAGGTAGAATGGATATAGAGCAGGTGGAATGGATATAGAGCAGGTGGAATGGATATAGAGCAAGTAGAATCGATATAGAGCAGGTAGAATGGATATAGGAGCAGGTGGAAGGGATATAGAGCAGGTGGAATGGATATAGAGCAGGTGGAATGGATATAGAGCAGGTAGAATGGATATAGGAGCAGGTGGAATGGATATAGAGCAAGTAGAATCGATATAGAGCAGGTAGAATGGATATAGGAGCAGGTGGAATGGATATAGAGCAGGTGGAATCGATATAGAGCAAGTAGAATGGATATAGAGCAGGTGGAATGGATATAGAGCAGGTAGAATGGATATAGGAGCAGGTGGAATGGATATAGAGCGCATAGAATGGATATAGAGCAGGTAGAATGGATATAGAGCAGGTGGAATGGATATAGAGCAGGTAGAATGGATATAGGAGCAGGTGGAATGGATATAGAGCAAGTAGAATCGATATAGAGCAGGTAGAATGGATATAGGAGCAGGTGGAATGGATATAGAGCAGGTGGAATGGATATAGAGCAGGTAGAATGGATATAGGAGCAGGTGGAATGGATATAGAGCAAGTAGAATCGATATAGAGCAGGTAGAATGGATATAGGAGCAGGTGGAATGGATATAGAGCAGGTGGAATGGATATAGAGCAGGTAGAATGGATATAGGAGCAGGTGGAATGGATATAGAGCAAGTAGAATGGATATAGAGCAGGTGGAATGGATATAGAGCAGGTGGAATGGATATAGAGCAGGTAGAATGGATATAGGAGCAGGTGGAATGGATATAGAGCGCATAGAATGGATATAGAGCAGGTAGAATGGATATAGAGCAGGTGGAATGGATATAGAGCAGGTAGAATGGATATAGGAGCAGGTGGAATGGATATAGAGCAAGTAGAATCGATATAGCGCAGGTAGAATGGATATAGGAGCAGGTGGAATGGATATAGAGCAGGTGGAATGGATATAGAGCAGGTAGAATGGATATAGGAGCAGGTGGAATGGATATAGAGCAGGTAGAATGGATATAGGAGCAGGTGGAATGGATATAGAGCGAGTAGAATCGATATAGAGCAGGTAGAATGGATATAGGAGCAGGTGGAATGGATATAGAGCAGGTGGAATGGATATAGAGCAGGTAGAATGGATATAGGAGCAGGTGGAATGGATATAGAGCAGGTGGAATGGAAATAGAGCAGGTGGAATGGATATAGAGCAAGTAGAATCGATATAGAGCAGGTAGAATGGATATAGGAGCAGGTGGAATGGATATAGAGCAGGTGGAATCGATATAGAGCAAGTAGAATGGATATAGAGCAGGTGGAATGGATATAGAGCAGGTAGAATGGATATAGGAGCAGGTGGAATGGATATAGAGCGCATAGAATGGATATAGAGCAGGTAGAATGGATATAGAGCAGGTGGAATGGATATAGAGCAGGTGGAATGGATATAGAGCAAGTAGAATCGATATAGAGCAGGTAGAATGGATATAGGAGCAGGTGGAAGGGATATAGAGCAGGTGGAATGGATATAGAGCAGGTGGAATGGATATAGAGCAAGTAGAATCGATATAGAGCAGGTAGAATGGATATAGGAGCAGGTGGAATGGATATAGAGCAGGTAGAATCGATATAGAGCAAGTGGAATGGATATAGAGCAGGTAGAATGGATATAGGAGCAGGTGGAATGGATATAGAGCAGGTGGAATGGATATAGAGCAGGTGGAATGGATATAGAGCAGGTAGAATGGATATAGGAGCAGGTGGAATGGATATAGAGCAAGTAGAATCGATATAGAGCAAGTAGAATGGATATAGGAGCAGGTCGAATGGATATAGAGCAGGTGGAATGGATATAGAGCAGGTAGAATGGATATAGGAGCAGGTGGAATGGATATAGAGCAAGTAGAATCGATATAGAGCAGGTAGAATGGATATAGGAGCAGGTGGAATGGATATAGAACAGGTGGAATGGATATAGAGCAGGTGGAATGGATATAGAGCAGGTAGAATGGATATAGGAGCAGGTGGAATGGATATAGAGCAGGTGGAATGGATATAGAGCAGGTGGAATGGATATAGAGCAGGTGGAATGGATATAGAGCGCATAGAATGTATATAGAGCAGGTAGAATGGATATAGAGCAGGTGGAATGGATATAGAGCAGGTAGAATGGATATAGGAGCAGGTGGAATGGATATAGAGCAAGTAGAATCGATATAGCGCAGGTAGAATGGATATAGGAGCAGGTGGAATGGATATAGAGCAGGTGGAATGGATATAGAGCAGGTAGAATGGATATAGGAGCAGGTGGAATGGATATAGAGCAGGTAGAATGGATATAGGAGCAGGTGGAATGGATATAGAGCGAGTAGAATCGATATAGAGCAGGTAGAATGGATATAGGAGCAGGTGGAATGGATATAGAGCAGGTGGAATGGATATAGAGCAGGTAGAATGGATATAGGAGCAGGTGGAATGGATATAGAGCAGGTGGAATGGATATAGGAGCAGGTGGAATGGATATAAAGCAGGTGGAATGGATATAGAGCAGGTGGAATGGATATAGTGCAGGTAGAATGGATATAGGAGCAGGTGGAATGGATATAGAGCAAGTAGAATGGATATAGAGCAGGTGGAATGGATATAGAGCAGGTGGAATGGATATAGAGCAGGTAGAATGGATATAGGAGCAGGTGGAATGAATATAGAGCGCATAGAATGGATATAGAGCAGGTAGAATGGATATAGAGCAGGTGGAATGGATATAGAGCAGGTAGAATGGATATAGGAGCAGGTGGAATGGATATAGAGCAAGTAGAATCGATATAGCGCAGGTAGAATGGATATAGGAGCAGGTGGAATGGATATAGAGCAGGTGGAATGGATATAGAGCAGGTAGAATGGATATAGGAGCAGGTGGAATGGATATAGAGCAGGTAGAATGGATATAGGAGCAGGTGGAATGGATATAGAGCGAGTAGAATCGATATAGAGCAGGTAGAATGGATATAGGAGCAGGTGGAATGGATATAGAGCAGGTGGAATGGATATAGAGCAGGTAGAATGGATATAGGAGCAGGTGGAATGGATATAGAGCAGGTGGAATGGATATAGAGCAGGTGGAATGGATATAGAGCAGGTAGAATGGATATAGGAGCAGGTGGAATGGATATAGAGCAAGTAGAATCGATATAGAGCAGGTAGAATGGATATAGGAGCAGGTGGAATGGATATAGAGCAGGTGGAATGGATATAGAGCAGGTAGAATGGATATAGGAGCAGGTGGAATGGATATAGAGCAAGTAGAATCGATATAGAGCAGGTAGAATGGATATAGGAGCAGGTGGAATGGATATAGAACAGGTGGAATGGATATAGAGCAGGTGGAATGGATATAGAGCAGGTAGAATGGATATAGGAGCAGGTGGAATGGATATAGAGCAGGTGGAATGGATATAGAGCAGGTGGAATGGATATAGAGCAGGTGGAATGGATATAGAGCGCATAAAATGTATATAGAGCAGGTAGAATGGATATAGAGCAGGTGGAATGGATATAGAGCAGGTAGAATGGATATAGGAGCAGGTGGAATGGATATAGAGCAAGTAGAATCGATATAGCGCAGGTAGAATGGATATAGGAGCAGGTGGAATGGATATAGAGCAGGTGGAATGGATATAGAGCAGGTAGAATGGATATAGGAGCAGGTGGAATGGATATAGAGCAGGTAGAATGGATATAGGAGCAGGTGGAATGGATATAGAGCGAGTAGAATCGATATAGAGCAGGTAGAATGGATATAGGAGCAGGTGGAAGGGATATAGAGCAGGTGGAATGGATATAGAGCAGGTGGAATGGATATAGAGCAGGTAGAATGGATATAGGAGCAGGTGGAATGGATATAGAGCAGGTGGAATGGATATAGAGCAGGTGGAATGGATATAGAGCAAGTAGAATCGATATAGAGCAGGTAGAATGGATATAGGAGCAGGTGGAATGGATATAGAGCAGGTGGAATCGATATAGAGCAAGTAGAATGGATATAGAGCAGGTAGAATGGATATAGAGCAGGTGGAATGGATATAGAGCAGGTGGAATGGATATAGAGCAAGTAGAATCGATATAGAGCAGGTAGAATGGATATAGGAGCAGGTGGAAGGGATATAGAGCAGGTGGAATGGATATAGAGCAGGTGGAATGGATATAGAGCAAGTAGAATCGATATAGAGCAGGTAGAATGGATATAGGAGCAGGTGGAATGGATATAGAGCAAGTAGAATCGATATAGAGCAGGTAGAATGGATATAGGAGCAGGTGGAATGGATATAGAACAGGTGGAATGGATATAGAGCAGGTGGAATGGATATAGAGCAGGTAGAATGGATATAGGAGCAGGTGGAATGGATATAGAGCAGGTGGAATGGATATAGAGCAGGTGGAATGGATATAGAGCAGGTGGAATGGATATAGAGCGCATAGAATGTATATAGAGCAGGTAGAATGGATATAGAGCAGGTGGAATGGATATAGAGCAGGTAGAATGGATATAGGAGCAGGTGGAATGGATATAGAGCAAGTAGAATCGATATAGCGCAGGTAGAATGGATATAGGAGCAGGTGGAATGGATATAGAGCAGGTGGAATGGATATAGAGCAGGTAGAATGGATATAGGAGCAGGTGGAATGGATATAGAGCAGGTAGAATGGATATAGGAGCAGGTGGAATGGATATAGAGCGAGTAGAATCGATATAGAGCAGGTAGAATGGATATAGGAGCAGGTGGAATGGATATAGAGCAGGTGGAATGGATATAGAGCAGGTAGAATGGATATAGGAGCAGGTGGAATGGATATAGAGCAGGTGGAATGGATATAGGTGCAGGTGGAATGGATATAGAGCAGGTGGAATGGATATAGAGCAGGTGGAATGGATATAGAGCAGGTAGAATGGATATAGGAGCAGGTGGAATGGATATAGAGCAAGTAGAATGGATATAGAGCAGGTGGAATGGATATAGAGCAGGTGGAATGGATATAGAGCAGGTAGAATGGATATAGGAGCAGGTGGAATGAATATAGAGCGCATAGAATGGATATAGAGCAGGTAGAATGGATATAGAGCAGGTGGAATGGATATAGAGCAGGTAGAATGGATATAGGAGCAGGTGGAATGGATATAGAGCAAGTAGAATCGATATAGCGCAGGTAGAATGGATATAGGAGCAGGTGGAATGGATATAGAGCAGGTGGAATGGATATAGAGCAGGTAGAATGGATATAGGAGCAGGTGGAATGGATATAGAGCAGGTAGAATGGATATAGGAGCAGGTGGAATGGATATAGAGCGAGTAGAATCGATATAGAGCAGGTAGAATGGATATAGGAGCAGGTGGAATGGATATAGAGCAGGTGGAATGGATATAGAGCAGGTAGAATGGATATAGGAGCAGGTGGAATGGATATAGAGCAGGTGGAATGGATATAGAGCAGGTGGAATGGATATAGAGCAAGTAGAATCGATATAGAGCAGGTAGAATGGATATAGGAGCAGGTGGAATGGATATAGAGCAGGTGGAATCGATATAGAGCAAATAGAATGGATATAGAGCAGGTGGAATGGATATAGAGCAGGTAGAATGGATATAGGAGCAGGTGGAATGGATATAGAGCGCATAGAATGGATATAGAGCAGGTAGAATGGATATAGAGCAGGTGGAATGGATATAGAGCAAGTAGAATCGATATAGAGCAGGTAGAATGGATATAGGAGCAGGTGGAAGGGATATAGAGCAGGTGGAATGGATATAGAGCAGGTAGAATGGATACAGGAGCAGGTGGAATGGATATAGAGCAGGTGGAATGGATATAGAGCAGGTGGAATGGATATAGAGCAAGTAGAATCGATATAGAGCAGGTAGAATGGATATAGGAGCAGGTGGAATGGATATAGAGCAGGTAGAATCGATATAGAGCAAGTGGAATGGATATAGAGCAGGTAGAATGGATATAGGAGCAGGTGGAATGGATATAGAGCGCATAGAATGGATATAGAGCAGGTAGAATGGATATAGAGCAGGTGTAATGGATATAGAGCAGGTGGAATGGATATAGAGCAAGTAGAATCGATATAGAGCAGGTAGAATGGATATAGGAGCAGGTGGAAGGGATATAGAGCAGGTGGAATGGATATAGAGCAGGTAGAATGGATATAGGAGCAGGTGGAATGGATATAGAGCAAGTAGAATCGATATAGAGCAGGTAGAATGGATATAGGAGCAGGTGGAATGGATATAGGAGCAGGTGGAAGGGATATAGAGCAGGTGGAATGGATATAGAGCAGGTGGAATGGATATAGAGCAGGTAGAATGGATATAGGAGCAGGTGGAATGGATATAGAGCGCATAGAATCGATATAGAGCAGGTAGAATGGATATAGAGCAGGTGGAATGGATATAGAGCAGGTGGAATGGATATAGAGCAAGTAGAATCGATATAGAGCAGGTAGAATGGATATAGGAGCAGGTGGAAGGGATATAGAGCAGGTGGAATGGATATAGAGCAGGTGGAATGGATATAGAGCAGGTAGAATGGATATAGGAGCAGGTGGAATGGATATAGAGCGCATAGAATGGATATAGAGCAGGTAGAATGGATATAGAGCAGGTGGAATGGATATAGAGCAGGTAGAATGGATATAGGAGCAGGTGGAATGGATATAGAGCAAGTAGAATCGATATAGAGCAGGTAGAATGGATATAGGAGCAGGTGGAATGGATATAGAGCAGGTGGAATGGATATAGAGCAGGTAGAATGGATATAGGAGCAGGTGGAATGGATATAGAGCAAGTAGAATCGATATAGAGCAGGTAGAATGGATATAGGAGCAGGTGGAATGGATATAGAGCAGGTGGAATGGATATAGAGCAGGTAGAATGGATATAGGAGCAGGTGGAATGGATATAGAGCAAGTAGAATGGATATAGAGCAGGTGGAATGGATATAGAGCAGGTGGAATGGATATAGAGCAGGTAGAATGGATATAGGAGCAGGTGGAATGGATATAGAGCGCATAGAATGGATATAGAGCAGGTAGAATGGATATAGAGCAGGTGGAATGGATATAGAGCAGGTAGAATGGATATAGGAGCAGGTGGAATGGATATAGAGCAAGTAGAATCGATATAGCGCAGGTAGAATGGATATAGGAGCAGGTGGAATGGATATAGAGCAGGTGGAATGGATATAGAGCAGGTAGAATGGATATAGGAGCAGGTGGAATGGATATAGAGCAGGTAGAATGGATATAGGAGCAGGTGGAATGGATATAGAGCGAGTAGAATCGATATAGAGCAGGTAGAATGGATATAGGAGCAGGTGGAATGGATATAGAGCGCATAGAATGGATATAGAGCAGGTAGAATGGATATAGAGCAGGTGGAATGGATATAGAGCAGGTGGAATGGATATAGAGCAAGTAGAATCGATATAGAGCAGGTAGAATGGATATAGGAGCAGGTGGAAGGGATATAGAGCAGGTGGAATGGATATAGAGCAGGTGGAATGGATATAGAGCAAGTAGAATCGATATAGAGCAAGTGGAATGGATATAGAGCAGGTAGAATGGATATAGGAGCAGGTGGAATGGATATAGAGCAGATGGAATGGATATAGAGCAGGTGGAATGGATATAGAGCAGGTAGAATGGATATAGGAGCAGGTGGAATGGATATAGAGCAAGTAGAATCGATATAGAGCAGGTAGAATGGATATAGGAGCAGGTGGAATGGATATAGAGCAGGTGGAATGGATATAGAGCAGGTAGAATGGATATAGGAGCAGGTGGAATGGATATAGAGCAAGTAGAATCGATATAGAGCAGGTAGAATGGATATAGGAGCAGGTGGAATGGATATAGAACAGGTGGAATGGATATAGAGCAGGTGGAATGGATATAGAGCAGGTAGAATGGATATAGGAGCAGGTGGAATGGATATAGAGCAGGTGGAATGGATATAGAGCAGGTGGAATGGATATAGAGCAGGTGGAATGGATATAGAGCGCATAGAATGTATATAGAGCAGGTAGAATGGATATAGAGCAGGTGGAATGGATATAGAGCAGGTAGAATGGATATAGGAGCAGGTGGAATGGATATAGAGCAAGTAGAATCGATATAGCGCAGGTAGAATGGATATAGGAGCAGGTGGAATGGATATAGAGCAGGTGGAATGGATATAGAGCAGGTAGAATGGATATAGGAGCAGGTGGAATGGATATAGAGCAGGTAGAATGGATATAGGAGCAGGTGGAATGGATATAGAGCGAGTAGAATCGATATAGAGCAGGTAGAATGGATATAGGAGCAGGTGGAATGGATATAGAGCAGGTGGAATGGATATAGAGCAGGTAGAATGGATATAGGAGCAGGTGGAATGGATATAGAGCAGGTGGAATGGATATAGGAGCAGGTGGAATGGATATAGAGCAGGTGGAATGGATATAGAGCAAGTAGAATGGATATAGAGCAGGTGGAATGGATATAGAGCAGGTGGAATGGATATAGGAGCAGGTGGAATGGATATAGAGCGAGTAGAATCGATATAGAGCAGGTAGAATGGATATAGGAGCAGGTGGAATGGATATAGAGCAGGTGGAATGGATATAGAGCAGGTGGAATGGATATAGAGCAAGTAGAATCGATATAGAGCAGGTAGAATGGATATAGGAGCAGGTGGAATGGATATAGAGCAGGTGGAATCGATATAGAGCAAGTAGAATGGATATAGAGCAGGTGGAATGGATATAGAGCAGGTGGAATGGATATAGAGCAGGTAGAATGGATATAGGAGCAGGTGGAATGGATATAGAGCGCATAGAATGGATATAGAGCAGGTAGAATGGATATAGAGCAGGTGGAATGGATATAGAGCAGGTGGAATGGATATAGAGCAAGTAGAATCGATATAGAGCAGGTAGAATGGATATAGGAGCAGGTGGAAGGGATATAGAGCAGGTGGAATGGATATAGAGCAGGTGGAATGGATATAGAGCAGGTAGAATGGATATAGGAGCAGGTGGAATGGATATAGAGCAGGTGGAATGGATATAGAGCAGGTGGAATGGATATAGAGCAGGTAGAATGGATATAGGAGCAGGTGGAATGGATATAGAGCAAGTAGAATCGATATAGAGCAGGTAGAATGGATATAGGAGCAGGTGGAATGGATATAGAGCAGGTGGAATGGATATAGAGCAGGTAGAATGGATATAGGAGCAGGTGGAATGGATATAGAGCAAGTAGAATGGATATAGAGCAGGTGGAATGGATATAGAGCAGGTGGAATGGATATAGAGCAGGTAGAATGGATATAGGAGCAGGTGGAATGGATATAGAGCGCATAGAATGGATATAGAGCAGGTAGAATGGATTTAGAGCAGGTGGAATGGATATAGAGCAGGTAGAATGGATATAGGAGCAGGTGGAATGGATATAGAGCAAGTAGAATCGATATAGCGCAGGTAGAATGGATATAGGAGCAGGTGGAATGGATATAGAGCAGGTGGAATGGATATAGAGCGCATAGAATGGATATAGAGCAGGTAGAATGGATATAGAGCAGGTGGAATGGATATAGAGCAGGTAGAATGGATATAGGAGCAGGTGGAATGGATATAGAGCAAGTAGAATCGATATAGAGCAGGTAGAATGGATATAGGAGCAGGTGGAATGGATATAGAGCAGGTGGAATGGATATAGAGCAGGTAGAATGGATATAGGAGCAGGTGGAATGGATATAGAGCAAGTAGAATCGATATAGAGCAGGTAGAATGGATATAGGAGCAGGTGGAATGGATATAGAGCAGGTGGAATGGATATAGAGCAGGTAGAATGGATATAGGAGCAGGTGGAATGGATATAGAGCAAGTAGAATGGATATAGAGCAGGTGGAATGGATATAGAGCAGGTGGAATGGATATAGAGCAGGTAGAATGGATATAGGAGCAGATGGAATGGATATAGAGCGCATAGAATGGATATAGAGTAGGTAGAATGGATATAGAGCAGGTGGAATGGATATAGAGCAGGTAGAATGGATATAGGAGCAGGTGGAATGGATATAGAGCAAGTAGAATCGATATAGCGCAGGTAGAATGGATATAGGAGCAGGTGGAATGGATATAGAGCAGGTGGAATGGATATAGAGCAGGTAGAATGGATATAGGAGCAGGTGGAATGGATATAGAGCAGGTAGAATGGATATAGGAGCAGGTGGAATGGATATAGAGCGAGTAGAATCGATATAGAGCAGGTAGAATGGATATAGGAGCAGGTGGAATGGATATAGAGCAGGTGGAATGGATATAGAGCAGGTAGAATGGATATAGGAGCAGGTGGAATGGATATAGAGCAGGTGGAATGGAAATAGAGCAGGTGGAATGGATATAGAGCAAGTAGAATCGATATAGAGCAGGTAGAATGGATATAGGAGCAGGTGGAATGGATATAGAGCAGGTGGAATCGATATAGAGCAAGTAGAATGGATATAGAGCAGGTGGAATGGATATAGAGCAGGTAGAATGGATATAGGAGCAGGTGGAATGGATATAGAGCGCATAGAATGGATATAGAGCAGGTAGAATGGATATAGAGCAGGTGGAATGGATATAGAGCAGGTGGAATGGATATAGAGCAAGTAGAATCGATATAGAGCAGGTAGAATGGATATAGGAGCAGGTGGAAGGGATATAGAGCAGGTGGAATGGATATAGAGCAGGTGGAATGGATATAGAGCAAGTAGAATCGATATAGAGCAGGTAGAATGGATATAGGAGCAGGTGGAATGGATATAGAGCAGGTAGAATCGATATAGAGCAAGTGGAATGGATATAGAGCAGGTAGAATGGATATAGGAGCAGGTGGAATGGATATAGAGCAGATGGAATGGATATAGAGCAGGTGGAATGGATATAGAGCAGGTAGAATGGATATAGGAGCAGGTGGAATGGATATAGAGCAAGTAGAATCGATATAGAGCAGGTAGAATGGATATAGGAGCAGGTGGAATGGATATAGAGCAGGTGGAATGGATATAGAGCAGGTAGAATGGATATAGGAGCAGGTGGAATGGATATAGAGCAAGTAGAATCGATATAGAGCAGGTAGAATGGATATAGGAGCAGGTGGAATGGATATAGAACAGGTGGAATGGATATAGAGCAGGTGGAATGGATATAGAGCAGGTAGAATGGATATAGGAGCAGGTGGAATGGATATAGAGCAGGTGGAATGGATATAGAGCAGGTGGAATGGATATAGAGCAGGTGGAATGGATATAGAGCGCATAGAATGTATATAGAGCAGGTAGAATGGATATAGAGCAGGTGGAATGGATATAGAGCAGGTAGAATGGATATAGGAGCAGGTGGAATGGATATAGAGCAAGTAGAATCGATATAGCGCAGGTAGAATGGATATAGGAGCAGGTGGAATGGATATAGAGCAGGTGGAATGGATATAGAGCAGGTAGAATGGATATAGGAGCAGGTGGAATGGATATAGAGCAGGTAGAATGGATATAGGAGCAGGTGGAATGGATATAGAGCGAGTAGAATCGATATAGAGCAGGTAGAATGGATATAGGAGCAGGTGGAATGGATATAGAGCAGGTGGAATGGATATAGAGCAGGTAGAATGGATATAGGAGCAGGTGGAATGGATATAGAGCAGGTGGAATGGATATAGGAGCAGGTGGAATGGATATAGAGCAGGTGGAATGGATATAGAGCAAGTAGAATGGATATAGAGCAGGTGGAATGGATATAGAGCAGGTGGAATGGATATAGAGCAGGTAGAATGGATATAGGAGCAGGTGGAATGAATATAGAGCGCATAGAATGGATATAGAGCAGGTAGAATGGATATAGAGCAGGTGGAATGGATATAGAGCAGGTAGAATGGATATAGGAGCAGGTGGAATGGATATAGAGCAAGTAGAATCGATATAGCGCAGGTAGAATGGATATAGGAGCAGGTGGAATGGATATAGAGCAGGTGGAATGGATATAGAGCAGGTAGAATGGATATAGGAGCAGGTGGAATGGATATAGAGCAGGTAGAATGGATATAGGAGCAGGTGGAATGGATATAGAGCGAGTAGAATCGATATAGAGCAGGTAGAATGGATATAGGAGCAGGTGGAATGGATATAGAGCAGGTGGAATGGATATAGAGCAGGTAGAATGGATATAGGAGCAGGTGGAATGGATATAGAGCAGGTGGAATGGATATAGAGCAGGTGGAATGGATATAGAGCAGGTAGAATGGATATAGGAGCAGGTGGAATGGATATAGAGCAAGTAGAATCGATATAGAGCAGGTAGAATGGATATAGGAGCAGGTGGAATGGATATAGAGCAGGTGGAATGGATATAGAGCAGGTAGAATGGATATAGGAGCAGGTGGAATGGATATAGAGCAAGTAGAATCGATATAGAGCAGGTAGAATGGATATAGGAGCAGGTGGAATGGATATAGAACAGGTGGAATGGATATAGAGCAGGTGGAATGGATATAGAGCAGGTAGAATGGATATAGGAGCAGGTGGAATGGATATAGAGCAGGTGGAATGGATATAGAGCAGGTGGAATGGATATAGAGCAGGTGGAATGGATATAGAGCAGGTGGAATGGATATAGAGCGCATAAAATGTATATAGAGCAGGTAGAATGGATATAGAGCAGGTGGAATGGATATAGAGCCGGTAGAATGGATATAGGAGCAGGTGGAATGGATATAGAGCAAGTAGAATCGATATAGCGCAGGTAGAATGGATATAGGAGCAGGTGGAATGGATATAGAGCAGGTAGAATGGATATAGGAGCAGGTGGAATGGATATGGAGCAGGTAGAATGGATATTGGAGCAGGTGGAATGGATATAGAGCGAGTAGAATCGATATAGAGCAGGTAGAATGGATATAGGAGCAGGTGGAATGGATATAGAGCAGGTGGAATGGATATAGAGCAGGTAGAATGGATATAGGAGCAGGTGGAATGGATATAGAGCAGGTGGAATGGATATAGAGCAAGTAGAATCGATATAGAGCAGGTAGAATGGATATAGGAGCAGGTGAAATGGATATAGAGCAGGTGGAATCGATATAGAGCAAGTAGAATGGATATAGAGCAGGTAGAATGGATATAGAGCAGGTGGAATGGATATAGAGCAGGTGGAATGGATATAGAGCAAGTAGAATCGATATAGAGCAGGTAGAATGGATATAGGAGCAGGTGGAAGGGATATAGAGCAGGTGGAATGGATATAGAGCAGGTGGAATGGATATAGAGCAAGTAGAATCGATATAGAGCAGGTAGAATGGATATAGGAGCAGGTGGAATGGATATAGAGCAGGTAGAATCGATATAGAGCAAGTGGAATGGATATAGAGCAGGTAGAATGGATATAGGAGCAGGTGGAATGGATATAGAGCAAGTAGAATCGATATAGAGCAGGTAGAATGGATATAGGAGCAGGTGGAATGGATATAGAGCAGGTGGAATGGATATAGAGCAGGTAGAATGGATATAGGAGCAGGTGGAATGGATATAGAGCAAGTAGAATCGATATAGAGCAGGTAGAATGGATATAGGAGCAGGTGGAATGGATATAGAACAGGTGGAATAGATATAGAGCAGGTGGAATGGATATAGAGCAGGTAGAATGGATATAGGAGCAGGTGGAATGGATATAGAGCAGGTGGAATGGATATAGAGCAGGTGGAATGGATATAGAGCAGGTGGAATGGATATAGAGCGCATAGAATGTATATAGAGCAGGTAGAATGGATATAGAGCAGGTGGAATGGATATAGAGCAGGTAGAATGGATATAGGAGCAGGTGGAATGGATATAGAGCAAGTAGAATCGATATAGCGCAGGTAGAATGGATATAGGAGCAGGTGGAATGGATATAGAGCAGGTGGAATGGATATAGAGCGCATAGAATGGATATAGAGCAGGTAGAATGGATATAGAGCAGGTGGAATGGATATAGAGCAGGTAGAATGGATATAGGAGCAGGTGGAATGGATATAGAGCAAGTAGAATCGATATAGCGCAGGTAGAATGGATATAGGAGCAGGTGGAATGGATATAGAGCAGGTGGAATGGATATAGAGCAGGTAGAATGGATATAGGAGCAGGTGGAATGGATATAGAACAGGTGGAATGGATATAGAGCAGGTGGAATGGATATAGAGCAGGTAGAATGGATATAGGAGCAGGTGGAATGGATATAGAGCAGGTGGAATGGATATAGAGCAGGTAGAATGGATATAGGAGCAGGTGGAATGAATATAGAGCGCATAGAATGGATATAGAGCAGGTAGAATGGATATAGAGCAGGTGGAATGGATATAGAGCAGGTAGAATGGATATAGGAGCAGGTGGAATGGATATAGAGCAAGTAGAATCGATATAGCGCAGGTAGAATGGATATAGGAGCAGGTGGAATGGATATAGAGCAGGTGGAATGGATATAGAGCGCATAGAATGGATATAGAGCAGGTAGAATGGATATAGAGCAGGTGGAATGGATATAGAGCAGGTAGAATGGATATAGGAGCAGGTGGAATGGATATAGAGCAAGTAGAATCGATATAGCGCAGGTAGAATGGATATAGGAGCAGGTGGAATGGATATAGAGCAGGTGGAATGGATATAGAGCAGGTAGAATGGATATAGGAGCAGGTGGAATGGATATAGAACAGGTGGAATGGATATAGAGCAGGTGGAATGGATATAGAGCAGGTAGAATGGATATAGGAGCAGGTGGAATGGATATAGAGCAAGTAGAATCGATATAGAGCAGGTAGAATGGATATAGGAGCAGGTGGAATGGATATAGAACAGGTGGAATAGATATAGAGCAGGTGGAATGGATATAGAGCAGGTAGAATGGATATAGGAGCAGGTGGAATGGATATAGAGCAGGTGGAATGGATATAGAGCAGGTGGAATGGATATAGAGCAGGTGGAATGGATATAGAGCGCATAGAATGTATATAGAGCAGGTAGAATGGATATAGAGCAGGTGGAATGGATATAGAGCAGGTAGAATGGATATAGGAGCAGGTGGAATGGATATAGAGCAAGTAGAATCGATATAGCGCAGGTAGAATGGATATAGGAGCAGGTGGAATGGATATAGAGCAGGTGGAATGGATATAGAGCGCATAGAATGGATATAGAGCAGGTAGAATGGATATAGAGCAGGTGGAATGGATATAGAGCAGGTAGAATGGATATAGGAGCAGGTGGAATGGATATAGAGCAAGTAGAATCGATATAGCGCAGGTAGAATGGATATAGGAGCAGGTGGAATGGATATAGAGCAGGTGGAATGGATATAGAGCAGGTAGAATGGATATAGGAGCAGGTGGAATGGATATAGAACAGGTGGAATGGATATAGAGCAGGTGGAATGGATATAGAGCAGGTAGAATGGATATAGGAGCAGGTGGAATGGATATAGAGCAGGTGGAATGGATATAGAGCAGGTGGAATGGATATAGAGCAGGTGGAATGGATATAGAGGGCATAGAATGTATATAGATCAGGTGGAATGGATATAGAGCAGGTGGAATGGATATAGAGCAGGTAGAATGGATATAGGAGCAGGTGGAATGAATATAGAGCGCATAGAATGGATATAGAGCAGGTAGAATGGATATAGAGCAGGTGGAATGGATATAGAGCAGGTAGAATGGATATAGGAGCAGGTGGAATGGATATAGAGCAAGTAGAATCGATATAGCGCAGGTAGAATGGATATAGGAGCAGGTGGAATGGATATAGAGCAGGTGGAATGGATATAGAGCAGGTAGAATGGATATAGGAGCAGGTGGAATGGATATAGAGCAGGTAGAATGGATATAGGAGCAGGTGGAATGGATATAGAGCGAGTAGAATCGATATAGAGCAGGTAGAATGGATATAGGAGCAGGTGGAATGGATATAGAGCAGGTGGAATGGATATAGAGCAGGTAGAATGGATATAGGAGCAGGTGGAATGGATATAGAGCAGGTGGAATGGATATAGAGCAGGTGGAATGGATATAGAGCAAGTAGAATCGATATAGAGCAGGTAGAATGGATATAGGAGCAGGTGGAATGGATATAGAGCAGGTGGAATCGATATAGAGCAAATAGAATGCATATAGAGCAGGTGGAATGGATATAGAGCAGGTAGAATGGATATAGGAGCAGGTGGAATGGATATAGAGCGCATAGAATGGATATAGAGCAGGTAGAATGGATATAGAGCAGGTGGAATGGATATAGAGCAAGTAGAATCGATATAGAGCAGGTAGAATGGATATAGGAGCAGGTGGAAGGGATATAGAGCAGGTGGAATGGATATAGAGCAGGTAGAATGGATACAGGAGCAGGTGGAATGGATATAGAGCAGGTGGAATGGATATAGAGCAGGTGGAATGGATATAGAGCAAGTAGAATCGATATAGAGCAGGTAGAATGGATATAGGAGCAGGTGGAATGGATATAGAGCAGGTAGAATCGATATAGAGCAAGTGGAATGGATATAGAGCAGGTAGAATGGATATAGGAGCAGGTGGAATGGATATAGAGCAGGTGGAATGGATATAGAGCAGGTGGAATGGATATAGAGCAGGTTGAATGGATATAGGAGCAGGTGGAATGGATATAGAGCAAGTAGAATCGATATAGAGCAGGTAGAATGGATATAGGAGCAGGTGGAATGGATATAGAGCAGGTGGAATGGATATAGAGCAGGTAGAATGGATATAGGAGCAGGTGGAATGGATATAGAGCAAGTAGAATCGATATAGAGCAGGTAGAATGGATATAGGAGCAGGTGGAATGGATATAGAACAGGTGGAATGGATATAGGAGCAGGTGGAATGGATATAGAGCAGGTGGAATGGATATAGAGCAGGTGGAATGGATATAGAGCAAGTAGAATCGATATAGAGCAGGTAGAATGGATATAGGAGCAGGTGGAATGGATATAGAGCAGGTGGAATCGATATAGAGCAAGTAGAATGGATATAGAGCAGGTAGAATGGATATAGAGCAGGTGGAATGGATATAGAGCAGGTGGAATGGATATAGAGCAAGTAGAATCGATATAGAGCAGGTAGAATGGATATAGGAGCAGGTGGAAGGGATATAGAGCAGGTGGAATGGATATAGAGCAGGTGGAATGGATATAGAGCAAGTAGAATGGATATAGGAGCAGGTGGAATGGATATAGAGCAGGTGGAATGGATATAGAGCAGGTGGAATGGATATAGAGCAGGTGGAATGGATATAGAGCGCATAGAATGTATATAGAGCAGGTAGAATGGATATAGAGCAGGTGGAATGGATATAGAGCAGGTAGAATGGATATAGGAGCAGGTGGAATGGATATAGAGCAAGTAGAATCGATATAGCGCAGGTAGAATGGATATAGGAGCAGGTGGAATGGATATAGAGCAGGTGGAATGGATATAGAGCGCATAGAATGGATATAGAGCAGGTAGAATGGATATAGAGCAGGTGGAATGGATATAGAGCAGGTAGAATGGATATAGGAGCAGGTGGAATGGATATAGAGCAAGTAGAATCGATATAGCGCAGGTAGAATGGATATAGGAGCAGGTGGAATGGATATAGAGCAGGTGGAATGGATATAGAGCAGGTAGAATGGATATAGGAGCAGGTGGAATGGATATAGAACAGGTGGAATGGATATAGAGCAGGTGGAATGGATATAGAGCAGGTAGAATGGATATAGGAGCAGGTGGAATGGATATAGAGCAGGTGGAATGGATATAGAGCAGGTGGAATGGATATAGAGCAGGTGGAATGGATATAGAGCGCATAGAATGTATATAGAGCAGGTGGAATGGATATAGAGCAGGTGGAATGGATATAGAGCAGGTAGAATGGATATAGGAGCAGGTGGAATGAATATAGAGCGCATAGAATGGATATAGAGCAGGTAGAATGGATATAGAGCAGGTGGAATGGATATAGAGCAGGTAGAATGGATATAGGAGCAGGTGGAATGGATATAGAGCAAGTAGAATCGATATAGCGCAGGTAGAATGGATATAGGAGCAGGTGGAATGGATATAGAGCAGGTGGAATGGATATAGAGCAGGTAGAATGGATATAGGAGCAGGTGGAATGGATATAGAGCAGGTAGAATGGATATAGGAGCAGGTGGAATGGATATAGAGCGAGTAGAATCGATATAGAGCAGGTAGAATGGATATAGGAGCAGGTGGAATGGATATAGAGCAGGTGGAATGGATATAGAGCAGGTAGAATGGATATAGGAGCCGGTGGAATGGATATAGAGCAGGTGGAATGGATATAGAGCAGGTGGAATGGATATAGAGCAAGTAGAATCGATATAGAGCAGGTAGAATGGATATAGGAGCAGGTGGAATGGATATAGAGCAGGTGGAATCGATATAGAGCAAATAGAATGGATATAGAGCAGGTGGAATGGATATAGAGCAGGTAGAATGGATATAGGAGCAGGTGGAATGGATATAGAGCGCATAGAATGGATATAGAGCAGGTAGAATGGATATAGAGCAGGTGGAATGGATATAGAGCAAGTAGAATCGATATAGAGCAGGTAGAATGGATATAGGAGCAGGTGGAAGGGATATAGAGCAGGTGGAATGGATATAGAGCAGGTAGAATGGATACAGGAGCAGGTGGAATGGATATAGAGCAGGTGGAATGGATATAGAGCAGGTGGAATGGATATAGAGCAAGTAGAATCGATATAGAGCAGGTAGAATGGATATAGGAGCAGGTGGAATGGATATAGAGCAGGTAGAATCGATATAGAGCAAGTGGAATGGATATAGAGCGAGTAGAATCGATATAGAGCAGGTAGAATGGATATAGGAGCAGGTGGAATGGATATAGAGCAGGTGGAATGGATATAGAGCAGGTAGAATGGATATAGGAGCAGGTGGAATGGATATAGAGCAGGTGGAATGGATATAGAGCAGGTGGAATGGATATAGAGCAAGTAGAATCGATATAGAGCAGGTAGAATGGATATAGGAGCAGGTGGAATGGATATAGAGCAGGTGGAATCGATATAGAGCAAATAGAATGGATATAGAGCAGGTGGAATGGATATAGAGCAGGTAGAATGGATATAGGAGCAGGTGGAATGGATATAGAGCGCATAGAATGGATATAGAGCAGGTAGAATGGATATAGAGCAGGTGGAATGGATATAGAGCAAGTAGAATCGATATAGAGCAGGTAGAATGGATATAGGAGCAGGTGGAAGGGATATAGAGCAGGTGGAATGGATATAGAGCAGGTAGAATGGATACAGGAGCAGGTGGAATGGATATAGAGCAGGTGGAATGGATATAGAGCAGGTGGAATGGATATAGAGCAAGTAGAATCGATATAGAGCAGGTAGAATGGATATAGGAGCAGGTGGAATGGATATAGAGCAGGTAGAATCGATATAGAGCAAGTGGAATGGATATAGAGCAGGTAGAATGGATATAGGAGCAGGTGGAATGGATATAGAGCAGGTGGAATGGATATAGAGCAGGTGGAATGGATATAGAGCAGGTTGAATGGATATAGGAGCAGGTGGAATGGATATAGAGCAAGTAGAATCGATATAGAGCAGGTAGAATGGATATAGGAGCAGGTGGAATGGATATAGAGCAGGTGGAATGGATATAGAGCAGGTAGAATGGATATAGGAGCAGGTGGAATGGATATAGAGCAAGTAGAATCGATATAGAGCAGGTAGAATGGATATAGGAGCAGGTGGAATGGATATAGAACAGGTGGAATGGATATAGGAGCAGGTGGAATGGATATAGAGCAGGTGGAATGGATATAGAGCAGGTGGAATGGATATAGAGCAAGTAGAATCGATATAGAGCAGGTAGAATGGATATAGGAGCAGGTGGAATGGATATAGAGCAGGTGGAATCGATATAGAGCAAGTAGAATGGATATAGAGCAGGTAGAATGGATATAGAGCAGGTGGAATGGATATAGAGCAGGTGGAATGGATATAGAGCAAGTAGAATCGATATAGAGCAGGTAGAATGGATATAGGAGCAGGTGGAAGGGATATAGAGCAGGTGGAATGGATATAGAGCAGGTGGAATGGATATAGAGCAAGTAGAATCGATATAGAGCAGGTAGAATGGATATAGGAGCAGGTGGAATGGATATGGAGCAGGTAGAATCGATATAGAGCAAGTGGAATGGATATAGAGCAGGTAGAATGGATATAGGAGCAGGTGGAATGGATATAGAGCAGGTGGAATGGATATAGAGCAGGTGGAATGGATATAGAGCAGGTAGAATGGATATAGGAGCAGGTGGAATGGATATAGAGCAAGTAGAATCGATATAGAGCAGGTAGAATGGATATAGGAGCAGGTGGAATGGATATAGAGCAGGTGGAATGGATATAGAGCAGGTAGAATGGATATAGGAGCAGGTGGAATGGATATAGAGCAAGTAGAATCGATATAGAGCAGGTAGAATGGATATAGGAGCAGGTGGAATGGATATAGAACAGGTGGAATGGATATAGAGCAGGTGGAATGGATATAGAGCAGGTAGAATGGATATAGGAGCAGGTGGAATGGATATAGAGCAGGTGGAATGGATATAGAGCAGGTGGAATGGATATAGAGCAGGTGGAATGGATATAGAGCGCATAGAATGTATATAGAGCAGGTAGAATGGATATAGAGCAGGTGGAATGGATATAGAGCAGGTAGAATGGATATAGGAGCAGGTGGAATGGATATAGAGCAAGTAGAATCGATATAGCGCAGGTAGAATGGATATAGGAGCAGGTGGAATGGATATAGAGCAGGTGGAATGGATATAGAGCGCATAGAATGGATATAGAGCAGGTAGAATGGATATAGAGCAGGTGGAATGGATATAGAGCAGGTAGAATGGATATAGGAGCAGGTGGAATGGATATAGAGCAAGTAGAATCGATATAGCGCAGGTAGAATGGATATAGGAGCAGGTGGAATGGATATAGAGCAGGTGGAATGGATATAGAGCAGGTAGAATGGATATAGGAGCAGGTGGAATGGATATAGAACAGGTGGAATGGATATAGAGCAGGTGGAATGGATATAGAGCAGGTAGAATGGATATAGGAGCAGGTGGAATGGATATAGAGCAGGTGGAATGGATATAGAGCAGGTGGAATGGATATAGAGCAGGTGGAATGGATATAGAGCGCATAGAATGTATATAGAGCAGGTGGAATGGATATAGAGCAGGTGGAATGGATATAGAGCAGGTAGAATGGATATAGGAGCAGGTGGAATGAATATAGAGCGCATAGAATGGATATAGAGCAGGTAGAATGGATATAGAGCAGGTGGAATGGATATAGAGCAGGTAGAATGGATATAGGAGCAGGTGGAATGGATATAGAGCAAGTAGAATCGATATAGCGCAGGTAGAATGGATATAGGAGCAGGTGGAATGGATATAGAGCAGGTGGAATGGATATAGAGCAGGTAGAATGGATATAGGAGCAGGTGGAATGGATATAGAGCAGGTAGAATGGATATAGGAGCAGGTGGAATGGATATAGAGCGAGTAGAATCGATATAGAGCAGGTAGAATGGATATAGGAGCAGGTGGAATGGATATAGAGCAGGTGGAATGGATATAGAGCATGTAGAATGGATATAGGAGCAGGTGGAATGGATATAGAGCAGGTGGAATGGATATAGAGCAGGTGGAATGGATATAGAGCAAGTAGAATCGATATAGAGCAGGTAGAATGGATATAGGAGCAGGTGGAATCGATATAGAGCAAATAGAATGGATATAGAGCAGGTGGAATGGATATAGAGCAGGTAGAATGGATATAGGAGCAGGTGGAATGGATATAGAGCGCATAGAATGGATATAGAGCAGGTAGAATGGATATAGAGCAGGTGGAATGGATATAGAGCAAGTAGAATCGATATAGAGCAGGTAGAATGGATATAGGAGCAGGTGGAAGGGATATAGAGCAGGTGGAATGGATATAGAGCAGGTAGAATGGATACAGGAGCAGGTGGAATGGATATAGTGCAGGTGGAATGGATATAGAGCAGGTGGAATGGATATAGAGCAAGTAGAATCGATATAGAGCAGGTAGAATGGATATAGGAGCAGGTGGAATGGATATAGAGCAGGTAGAATCGATATAGAGCAAGTGGAATGGATATAGAGCAGGTAGAATGGATATAGGAGCAGGTGGAATGGATATAGAGCAAGTAGAATCGATATAGAGCAGGTAGAATGGATATAGGAGCAGGTGGAATGGATATAGAGCAGGTGGAATGGATATAGAACAGGTGGAATGGATATAGAGCAGGTGGAATGGATATAGAGCAGGTAGAATGGATATAGGAGCAGGTGGAATGGATATAGAGCAGGTGGAATGGATATAGAGCAGGTGGAATGGATATAGAGCAGGTGGAATGGATATAGAGCGCATAGAATGTATATAGAGCAGGTGGAATGGATATAGAGCAGGTGGAATGGATATAGAGCAGGTAGAATGGATATAGGAGCAGGTGGAATGAATATAGAGCGCATAGAATGGATATAGAGCAGGTAGAATGGATATAGAGCAGGTGGAATGGATATAGAGCAGGTAGAATGGATATAGGAGCAGGTGGAATGGATATAGAGCAAGTAGAATCGATATAGCGCAGGTAGAATGGATATAGGAGCAGGTGGAATGGATATAGAGCAGGTGGAATGGATATAGAGCAGGTAGAATGGATATAGGAGCAGGTGGAATGGATATAGAGCAGGTAGAATGGATATAGGAGCAGGTGGAATGGATATAGAGCGAGTAGAATCGATATAGAGCAGGTAGAATGGATATAGGAGCAGGTGGAATGGATATAGAGCAGGTGGAATGGATATAGAGCAGGTAGAATGGATATAGGAGCAGGTGGAATGGATATAGAGCAGGTGGAATGGATATAGAGCAGGTGGAATGGATATAGAGCAAGTAGAATCGATATAGAGCAGGTAGAATGGATATAGGAGCAGGTGGAATGGATATAGAGCAGGTGGAATCGATATAGAGCAAATAGAATGGATATAGAGCAGGTGGAATGGATATAGAGCAGGTAGAATGGATATAGGAGCAGGTGGAATGGATATAGAGCGCATAGAATGGATATAGAGCAGGTAGAATGGATATAGAGCAGGTGGAATGGATATAGAGCAAGTAGAATCGATATAGAGCAGGTAGAATGGATATAGGAGCAGGTGGAAGGGATATAGAGCAGGTGGAATGGATATAGAGCAGGTAGAATGGATACAGGAGCAGGTGGAATGGATATAGAGCAGGTGGAATGGATATAGAGCAGGTGGAATGGATATAGAGCAAGTAGAATCGATATAGAGCAGGTAGAATGGATATAGGAGCAGGTGGAATGGATATAGAGCAGGTAGAATCGATATAGAGCAAGTGGAATGGATATAGAGCAGGTAGAATGGATATAGGAGCAGGTGGAATGGATATAGAGCAGGTGGAATGGATATAGAGCAGGTGGAATGGATATAGAGCAGGTTGAATGGATATAGGAGCAGGTGGAATGGATATAGAGCAAGTAGAATCGATATAGAGCAGGTAGAATGGATATAGGAGCAGGTGGAATGGATATAGAGCAGGTGGAATGGATATAGAGCAGGTAGAATGGATATAGGAGCAGGTGGAATGGATATAGAGCAAGTAGAATCGATATAGAGCAGGTAGAATGGATATAGGAGCAGGTGGAATGGATATAGAACAGGTGGAATGGATATAGGAGCAGGTGGAATGGATATAGAGCAGGTGGAATGGATATAGAGCAGGTGGAATGGATATAGAGCAAGTAGAATCGATATAGAGCAGGTAGAATGGATATAGGAGCAGGTGGAATGGATATAGAGCAGGTGGAATCGATATAGAGCAAGTAGAATGGATATAGAGCAGGTAGAATGGATATAGAGCAGGTGGAATGGATATAGAGCAGGTGGAATGGATATAGAGCAAGTAGAATCGATATAGAGCAGGTAGAATGGATATAGGAGCAGGTGGAAGGGATATAGAGCAGGTGGAATGGATATAGAGCAGGTGGAATGGATATAGAGCAAGTAGAATGGATATAGGAGCAGGTGGAATGGATATAGAGCAGGTGGAATGGATATAGAGCAGGTGGAATGGATATAGAGCAGGTGGAATGGATATAGAGCGCATAGAATGTATATAGAGCAGGTAGAATGGATATAGAGCAGGTGGAATGGATATAGAGCAGGTAGAATGGATATAGGAGCAGGTGGAATGGATATAGAGCAAGTAGAATCGATATAGCGCAGGTAGAATGGATATAGGAGCAGGTGGAATGGATATAGAGCAGGTGGAATGGATATAGAGCGCATAGAATGGATATAGAGCAGGTAGAATGGATATAGAGCAGGTGGAATGGATATAGAGCAGGTAGAATGGATATAGGAGCAGGTGGAATGGATATAGAGCAGGTGGAATGGATATAGAGCGCATAGAATGGATATAGAGCAGGTGGAATGGATATAGAGCAGGTGGAATGGATATAGAGCAGGTAGAATGGATATAGGAGCAGGTGGAATGGATATAGAACAGGTGGAATGGATATAGAGCAGGTGGAATGGATATAGAGCAGGTAGAATGGATATAGGAGCAGGTGGAATGGATATAGAGCAGGTGGAATGGATATAGAGCAGGTGGAATGGATATAGAGCAGGTGGAATGGATATAGAGCGCATAGAATGTATATAGAGCAGGTGGAATGGATATAGAGCAGGTGGAATGGATATAGAGCAGGTAGAATGGATATAGGAGCAGGTGGAATGAATATAGAGCGCATAGAATGGATATAGAGCAGGTAGAATGGATATAGAGCAGGTGGAATGGATATAGAGCAGGTAGAATGGATATAGGAGCAGGTGGAATGGATATAGAGCAAGTAGAATCGATATAGCGCAGGTAGAATGGATATAGGAGCAGGTGGAATGGATATAGAGCAGGTGGAATGGATATAGAGCAGGTAGAATGGATATAGGAGCAGGTGGAATGGATATAGAGCAGGTAGAATGGATATAGGAGCAGGTGGAATGGATATAGAGCGAGTAGAATCGATATAGAGCAGGTAGAATGGATATAGGAGCAGGTGGAATGGATATAGAGCAGGTGGAATGGATATAGAGCAGGTAGAATGGATATAGGAGCCGGTGGAATGGATATAGAGCAGGTGGAATGGATATAGAGCAGGTGGAATGGATATAGAGCAAGTAGAATCGATATAGAGCAGGTAGAATGGATATAGGAGCAGGTGGAATGGATATAGAGCAGGTGGAATCGATATAGAGCAAATAGAATGGATATAGAGCAGGTGGAATGGATATAGAGCAGGTAGAATGGATATAGGAGCAGGTGGAATGGATATAGAGCGCATAGAATGGATATAGAGCAGGTAGAATGGATATAGAGCAGGTGGAATGGATATAGAGCAAGTAGAATCGATATAGAGCAGGTAGAATGGATATAGGAGCAGGTGGAAGGGATATAGAGCAGGTGGAATGGATATAGAGCAGGTAGAATGGATACAGGAGCAGGTGGAATGGATATAGAGCAGGTGGAATGGATATAGAGCAGGTGGAATGGATATAGAGCAAGTAGAATCGATATAGAGCAGGTAGAATGGATATAGGAGCAGGTGGAATGGATATAGAGCAGGTAGAATCGATATAGAGCAAGTGGAATGGATATAGAGCGAGTAGAATCGATATAGAGCAGGTAGAATGGATATAGGAGCAGGTGGAATGGATATAGAGCAGGTGGAATGGATATAGAGCAGGTAGAATGGATATAGGAGCAGGTGGAATGGATATAGAGCAGGTGGAATGGATATAGAGCAGGTGGAATGGATATAGAGCAAGTAGAATCGATATAGAGCAGGTAGAATGGATATAGGAGCAGGTGGAATGGATATAGAGCAGGTGGAATCGATATAGAGCAAATAGAATGGATATAGAGCAGGTGGAATGGATATAGAGCAGGTAGAATGGATATAGGAGCAGGTGGAATGGATATAGAGCGCATAGAATGGATATAGGAGCAGGTGGAATGGATATAGAGCAGGTGGAATGGATATAGAGCGCATAGAATGGATATAGAGCAGGTGGAATGGATATAGAGCAGGTGGAATGGATATAGAGCAGGTAGAATGGATATAGGAGCAGGTGGAATGGATATAGAACAGGTGGAATGGATATAGAGCAGGTGGAATGGATATAGAGCAGGTAGAATGGATATAGGAGCAGGTGGAATGGATATAGAGCAGGTGGAATGGATATAGAGCAGGTGGAATGGATATAGAGCAGGTGGAATGGATATAGAGCGCATAGAATGTATATAGAGCAGGTGGAATGGATATAGAGCAGGTGGAATGGATATAGAGCAGGTAGAATGGATATAGGAGCAGGTGGAATGAATATAGAGCGCATAGAATGGATATAGAGCAGGTAGAATGGATATAGAGCAGGTGGAATGGATATAGAGCAGGTAGAATGGATATAGGAGCAGGTGGAATGGATATAGAGCAAGTAGAATCGATATAGCGCAGGTAGAATGGATATAGGAGCAGGTGGAATGGATATAGAGCAGGTGGAATGGATATAGAGCAGGTAGAATGGATATAGGAGCAGGTGGAATGGATATAGAGCAGGTAGAATGGATATAGGAGCAGGTGGAATGGATATAGAGCGAGTAGAATCGATATAGAGCAGGTAGAATGGATATAGGAGCAGGTGGAATGGATATAGAGCAGGTGGAATGGATATAGAGCAGGTAGAATGGATATAGGAGCCGGTGGAATGGATATAGAGCAGGTGGAATGGATATAGAGCAGGTGGAATGGATATAGAGCAAGTAGAATCGATATAGAGCAGGTAGAATGGATATAGGAGCAGGTGGAATGGATATAGAGCAGGTGGAATCGATATAGAGCAAATAGAATGGATATAGAGCAGGTGGAATGGATATAGAGCAGGTAGAATGGATATAGGAGCAGGTGGAATGGATATAGAGCGCATAGAATGGATATAGAGCAGGTAGAATGGATATAGAGCAGGTGGAATGGATATAGAGCAAGTAGAATCGATATAGAGCAGGTAGAATGGATATAGGAGCAGGTGGAAGGGATATAGAGCAGGTGGAATGGATATAGAGCAGGTAGAATGGATACAGGAGCAGGTGGAATGGATATAGAGCAGGTGGAATGGATATAGAGCAGGTGGAATGGATATAGAGCAAGTAGAATCGATATAGAGCAGGTAGAATGGATATAGGAGCAGGTGGAATGGATATAGAGCAGGTAGAATCGATATAGAGCAAGTGGAATGGATATAGAGCGAGTAGAATCGATATAGAGCAGGTAGAATGGATATAGGAGCAGGTGGAATGGATATAGAGCAGGTGGAATGGATATAGAGCAGGTAGAATGGATATAGGAGCAGGTGGAATGGATATAGAGCAGGTGGAATGGATATAGAGCAGGTGGAATGGATATAGAGCAAGTAGAATCGATATAGAGCAGGTAGAATGGATATAGGAGCAGGTGGAATGGATATAGAGCAGGTGGAATCGATATAGAGCAAATAGAATGGATATAGAGCAGGTGGAATGGATATAGAGCAGGTAGAATGGATATAGGAGCAGGTGGAATGGATATAGAGCGCATAGAATGGATATAGAGCAGGTAGAATGGATATAGAGCAGGTGGAATGGATATAGAGCAAGTAGAATCGATATAGAGCAGGTAGAATGGATATAGGAGCAGGTGGAAGGGATATAGAGCAGGTGGAATGGATATAGAGCAGGTAGAATGGATACAGGAGCAGGTGGAATGGATATAGAGCAGGTGGAATGGATATAGAGCAGGTGGAATGGATATAGAGCAAGTAGAATCGATATAGAGCAGGTAGAATGGATATAGGAGCAGGTGGAATGGATATAGAGCAGGTAGAATCGATATAGAGCAAGTGGAATGGATATAGAGCAGGTAGAATGGATATAGGAGCAGGTGGAATGGATATAGAGCAAGTAGAATCGATATAGAGCAGGTAGAATGGATATAGGAGCAGGTGGAATGGATATAGAGCAGGTGGAATCGATATAGAGCAAATAGAATGGATATAGAGCAGGTGGAATGGATATAGAGCAGGTAGAATGGATATAGGAGCAGGTGGAATGGATATAGAGCGCATAGAATGGATATAGAGCAGGTAGAATGGATATAGAGCAGGTGGAATGGATATAGAGCGCATAGAATGGATATAGAGCAGGTGGAATGGATATAGAGCAGGTGGAATGGATATAGAGCAGGTAGAATGGATATAGGAGCAGGTGGAATGGATATAGAACAGGTGGAATGGATATAGAGCAGGTGGAATGGATATAGAGCAGGTAGAATGGATATAGGAGCAGGTGGAATGGATATAGAGCAGGTGGAATGGATATAGAGCAGGTGGAATGGATATAGAGCAGGTGGAATGGATATAGAGCGCATAGAATGTATATAGAGCAGGTGGAATGGATATAGAGCAGGTGGAATGGATATAGAGCAGGTAGAATGGATATAGGAGCAGGTGGAATGGATATAGAGCAAGTAGAATCGATATAGAGCAGGTAGAATGGATATAGGAGCAGGTGGAATGGATATAGAACAGGTGGAATGGATATAGGAGCAGGTGGAATGGATATAGAGCAGGTGGAATGGATATAGAGCAGGTGGAATGGATATAGAGCAAGTAGAATCGATATAGAGCAGGTAGAATGGATATAGGAGCAGGTGGAATGGATATAGAGCAGGTGGAATCGATATAGAGCAAGTAGAATGGATATAGAGCAGGTAGAATGGATATAGAGCAGGTGGAATGGATATAGAGCAGGTGGAATGGATATAGAGCAAGTAGAATCGATATAGAGCAGGTAGAATGGATATAGGAGCAGGTGGAAGGGATATAGAGCAGGTGGAATGGATATAGAGCAGGTAGAATGGATATAGGAGCAGGTGGAATGGATATAGAGCAAGTAGAATCGATATAGAGCAGGTAGAATGGATATAGGAGCAGGTGGAATGGATATAGAACAGGTGGAATGGATATAGGAGCAGGTGGAATGGATATAGAGCAGGTGGAATGGATATAGAGCAGGTGGAATGGATATAGAGCAAGTAGAATCGATATAGAGCAGGTAGAATGGATATAGGAGCAGGTGGAATGGATATAGAGCAGGTGGAATCGATATAGAGCAAGTAGAATGGATATAGAGCAGGTAGAATGGATATAGAGCAGGTGGAATGGATATAGAGCAGGTGGAATGGATATAGAGCAGGTGGAATGGATATAGAGCAAGTAGAATCGATATAGAGCAGGTAGAATGGATATAGGAGCAGGTGGAATGGATATAGAGCAGGTGGAATCGATATAGAGCAAGTAGAATGGATATAGAGCAGGTAGAATGGATATAGAGCAGGTGGAATGGATATAGAGCAGGTGGAATGGATATAGAGCAAGTAGAATCGATATAGAGCAGGTAGAATGGATATAGGAGCAGGTGGAAGGGATATAGAGCAGGTGGAATGGATATAGAGCAGGTGGAATGGATATAGAGCAAGTAGAATGGATATAGGAGCAGGTGGAATGGATATAGAGCAGGTGGAATGGATATAGAGCAGGTGGAATGGATATAGAGCAGGTGGAATGGATATAGAGCGCATAGAATGTATATAGAGCAGGTAGAATGGATATAGAGCAGGTGGAATGGATATAGAGCAGGTAGAATGGATATAGGAGCAGGTGGAATGGATATAGAGCAAGTAGAATCGATATAGCGCAGGTAGAATGGATATAGGAGCAGGTGGAATGGATATAGAGCAGGTGGAATGGATATAGAGCGCATAGAATGGATATAGAGCAGGTAGAATGGATATAGAGCAGGTGGAATGGATATAGAGCAGGTAGAATGGATATAGGAGCAGGTGGAATGGATATAGAGCAGGTGGAATGGATATAGAGCGCATAGAATGGATATAGAGCAGGTGGAATGGATATAGAGCAGGTGGAATGGATATAGAGCAGGTAGAATGGATATAGGAGCAGGTGGAATGGATATAGAACAGGTGGAATGGATATAGAGCAGGTGGAATGGATATAGAGCAGGTAGAATGGATATAGGAGCAGGTGGAATGGATATAGAGCAGGTGGAATGGATATAGAGCAGGTGGAATGGATATAGAGCAGGTGGAATGGATATAGAGCGCATAGAATGTATATAGAGCAGGTGGAATGGATATAGAGCAGGTGGAATGGATATAGAGCAGGTAGAATGGATATAGGAGCAGGTGGAATGAATATAGAGCGCATAGAATGGATATAGAGCAGGTAGAATGGATATAGAGCAGGTGGAATGGATATAGAGCAGGTAGAATGGATATAGGAGCAGGTGGAATGGATATAGAGCAAGTAGAATCGATATAGCGCAGGTAGAATGGATATAGGAGCAGGTGGAATGGATATAGAGCAGGTGGAATGGATATAGAGCAGGTAGAATGGATATAGGAGCAGGTGGAATGGATATAGAGCAGGTAGAATGGATATAGGAGCAGGTGGAATGGATATAGAGCGAGTAGAATCGATATAGAGCAGGTAGAATGGATATAGGAGCAGGTGGAATGGATATAGAGCAGGTGGAATGGATATAGAGCAGGTAGAATGGATATAGGAGCCGGTGGAATGGATATAGAGCAGGTGGAATGGATATAGAGCAGGTGGAATGGATATAGAGCAAGTAGAATCGATATAGAGCAGGTAGAATGGATATAGGAGCAGGTGGAATGGATATAGAGCAGGTGGAATCGATATAGAGCAAATAGAATGGATATAGAGCAGGTGGAATGGATATAGAGCAGGTAGAATGGATATAGGAGCAGGTGGAATGGATATAGAGCGCATAGAATGGATATAGAGCAGGTAGAATGGATATAGAGCAGGTGGAATGGATATAGAGCAAGTAGAATCGATATAGAGCAGGTAGAATGGATATAGGAGCAGGTGGAAGGGATATAGAGCAGGTGGAATGGATATAGAGCAGGTAGAATGGATACAGGAGCAGGTGGAATGGATATAGAGCAGGTGGAATGGATATAGAGCAGGTGGAATGGATATAGAGCAAGTAGAATCGATATAGAGCAGGTAGAATGGATATAGGAGCAGGTGGAATGGATATAGAGCAGGTAGAATCGATATAGAGCAAGTGGAATGGATATAGAGCGAGTAGAATCGATATAGAGCAGGTAGAATGGATATAGGAGCAGGTGGAATGGATATAGAGCAGGTGGAATGGATATAGAGCAGGTAGAATGGATATAGGAGCAGGTGGAATGGATATAGAGCAGGTGGAATGGATATAGAGCAGGTGGAATGGATATAGAGCAAGTAGAATCGATATAGAGCAGGTAGAATGGATATAGGAGCAGGTGGAATGGATATAGAGCAGGTGGAATCGATATAGAGCAAATAGAATGGATATAGAGCAGGTGGAATGGATATAGAGCAGGTAGAATGGATATAGGAGCAGGTGGAATGGATATAGAGCGCATAGAATGGATATAGAGCAGGTAGAATGGATATAGAGCAGGTGGAATGGATATAGAGCAAGTAGAATCGATATAGAGCAGGTAGAATGGATATAGGAGCAGGTGGAAGGGATATAGAGCAGGTGGAATGGATATAGAGCAGGTAGAATGGATACAGGAGCAGGTGGAATGGATATAGAGCAGGTGGAATGGATATAGAGCAGGTGGAATGGATATAGAGCAAGTAGAATCGATATAGAGCAGGTAGAATGGATATAGGAGCAGGTGGAATGGATATAGAGCAGGTAGAATCGATATAGAGCAAGTGGAATGGATATAGAGCAGGTAGAATGGATATAGGAGCAGGTGGAATGGATATAGAGCAGGTGGAATGGATATAGAGCAGGTGGAATGGATATAGAGCAGGTTGAATGGATATAGGAGCAGGTGGAATGGATATAGAGCAAGTAGAATCGATATAGAGCAGGTAGAATGGATATAGGAGCAGGTGGAATGGATATAGAGCAGGTGGAATGGATATAGAGCAGGTAGAATGGATATAGGAGCAGGTGGAATGGATATAGAGCAAGTAGAATCGATATAGAGCAGGTAGAATGGATATAGGAGCAGGTGGAATGGATATAGAACAGGTGGAATGGATATAGGAGCAGGTGGAATGGATATAGAGCAGGTGGAATGGATATAGAGCAGGTGGAATGGATATAGAGCAAGTAGAATCGATATAGAGCAGGTAGAATGGATATAGGAGCAGGTGGAATGGATATAGAGCAGGTGGAATCGATATAGAGCAAGTAGAATGGATATAGAGCAGGTAGAATGGATATAGAGCAGGTGGAATGGATATAGAGCAGGTGGAATGGATATAGAGCAAGTAGAATCGATATAGAGCAGGTAGAATGGATATAGGAGCAGGTGGAAGGGATATAGAGCAGGTGGAATGGATATAGAGCAGGTGGAATGGATATAGAGCAAGTAGAATCGATATAGAGCAGGTAGAATGGATATAGGAGCAGGTGGAATGGATATGGAGCAGGTAGAATCGATATAGAGCAAGTGGAATGGATATAGAGCAGGTAGAATGGATATAGGAGCAGGTGGAATGGATATAGAGCAGGTGGAATGGATATAGAGCAGGTGGAATGGATATAGAGCAGGTAGAATGGATATAGGAGCAGGTGGAATGGATATAGAGCAAGTAGAATCGATATAGAGCAGGTAGAATGGATATAGGAGCAGGTGGAATGGATATAGAGCAGGTGGAATGGATATAGAGCAGGTAGAATGGATATAGGAGCAGGTGGAATGGATATAGAGCAAGTAGAATCGATATAGAGCAGGTAGAATGGATATAGGAGCAGGTGGAATGGATATAGAACAGGTGGAATGGATATAGAGCAGGTGGAATGGATATAGAGCAGGTAGAATGGATATAGGAGCAGGTGGAATGGATATAGAGCAGGTGGAATGGATATAGAGCAGGTGGAATGGATATAGAGCAGGTGGAATGGATATAGAGCGCATAGAATGTATATAGAGCAGGTAGAATGGATATAGAGCAGGTGGAATGGATATAGAGCAGGTAGAATGGATATAGGAGCAGGTGGAATGGATATAGAGCAAGTAGAATCGATATAGCGCAGGTAGAATGGATATAGGAGCAGGTGGAATGGATATAGAGCAGGTGGAATGGATATAGAGCGCATAGAATGGATATAGAGCAGGTAGAATGGATATAGAGCAGGTGGAATGGATATAGAGCAGGTAGAATGGATATAGGAGCAGGTGGAATGGATATAGAGCAAGTAGAATCGATATAGCGCAGGTAGAATGGATATAGGAGCAGGTGGAATGGATATAGAGCAGGTGGAATGGATATAGAGCAGGTAGAATGGATATAGGAGCAGGTGGAATGGATATAGAACAGGTGGAATGGATATAGAGCAGGTGGAATGGATATAGAGCAGGTAGAATGGATATAGGAGCAGGTGGAATGGATATAGAGCAGGTGGAATGGATATAGAGCAGGTGGAATGGATATAGAGCAGGTGGAATGGATATAGAGCGCATAGAATGTATATAGAGCAGGTGGAATGGATATAGAGCAGGTGGAATGGATATAGAGCAGGTAGAATGGATATAGGAGCAGGTGGAATGAATATAGAGCGCATAGAATGGATATAGAGCAGGTAGAATGGATATAGAGCAGGTGGAATGGATATAGAGCAGGTAGAATGGATATAGGAGCAGGTGGAATGGATATAGAGCAAGTAGAATCGATATAGCGCAGGTAGAATGGATATAGGAGCAGGTGGAATGGATATAGAGCAGGTGGAATGGATATAGAGCAGGTAGAATGGATATAGGAGCAGGTGGAATGGATATAGAGCAGGTAGAATGGATATAGGAGCAGGTGGAATGGATATAGAGCGAGTAGAATCGATATAGAGCAGGTAGAATGGATATAGGAGCAGGTGGAATGGATATAGAGCAGGTGGAATGGATATAGAGCATGTAGAATGGATATAGGAGCAGGTGGAATGGATATAGAGCAGGTGGAATGGATATAGAGCAGGTGGAATGGATATAGAGCAAGTAGAATCGATATAGAGCAGGTAGAATGGATATAGGAGCAGGTGGAATCGATATAGAGCAAATAGAATGGATATAGAGCAGGTGGAATGGATATAGAGCAGGTAGAATGGATATAGGAGCAGGTGGAATGGATATAGAGCGCATAGAATGGATATAGAGCAGGTAGAATGGATATAGAGCAGGTGGAATGGATATAGAGCAAGTAGAATCGATATAGAGCAGGTAGAATGGATATAGGAGCAGGTGGAAGGGATATAGAGCAGGTGGAATGGATATAGAGCAGGTAGAATGGATACAGGAGCAGGTGGAATGGATATAGTGCAGGTGGAATGGATATAGAGCAGGTGGAATGGATATAGAGCAAGTAGAATCGATATAGAGCAGGTAGAATGGATATAGGAGCAGGTGGAATGGATATAGAGCAGGTAGAATCGATATAGAGCAAGTGGAATGGATATAGAGCAGGTAGAATGGATATAGGAGCAGGTGGAATGGATATAGAGCAGGTGGAATGGATATAGAGCAGGTGGAATGGATATAGAGCAGGTTGAATGGATATAGGAGCAGGTGGAATGGATATAGAGCAAGTAGAATCGATATAGAGCAGGTAGAATGGATATAGGAGCAGGTGGAATGGATATAGAGCAGGTGGAATGGATATAGAGCAGGTAGAATGGATATAGGAGCAGGTGGAATGGATATAGAGCAAGTAGAATCGATATAGAGCAGGTAGAATGGATATAGGAGCAGGTGGAATGGATATAGAACAGGTGGAATGGATATAGAGCAGGTGGAATGGATATAGAGCAGGTAGAATGGATATAGGAGCAGGTGGAATGGATATAGAGCAGGTGGAATGGATATAGAGCAGGTGGAATGGATATAGAGCAGGTGGAATGGATATAGAGCGCATAAAATGTATATAGAGCAGGTAGAATGGATATAGAGCAGGTGGAATGGATATAGAGCAGGTAGAATGGATATAGGAGCAGGTGGAATGGATATAGAGCAAGTAGAATCGATATAGCGCAGGTAGAATGGATATAGGAGCAGGTGGAATGGATATAGAGCAGGTGGAATGGATATAGAGCAGGTAGAATGGATATAGGAGCAGGTGGAATGGATATAGAGCAGGTAGAATGGATATAGGAGCAGGTGGAATGGATATAGAGCGAGTAGAATCGATATAGAGCAGGTAGAATGGATATAGGAGCAGGTGGAATGGATATAGAGCAGGTGGAATGGATATAGAGCAGGTAGAATGGATATAGGAGCAGGTGGAATGGATATAGAGCAGGTGGAATGGATATAGAGCAGGTGGAATGGATATAGAGCAAGTAGAATCGATATAGAGCAGGTAGAATGGATATAGGAGCAGGTGGAATGGATATAGAGCAGGTGGAATCGATATAGAGCAAGTAGAATGGATATAGAGCAGGTGGAATGGATATAGAGCAGGTGGAATGGATATAGAGCAGGTAGAATGGATATAGGAGCAGGTGGAATGGATATAGAGCGCATAGAATGGATATAGAGCAGGTAGAATGGATATAGAGCAGGTGGAATGGATATAGAGCAGGTGGAATGGATATAGAGCAAGTAGAATCGATATAGAGCAGGTAGAATGGATATAGGAGCAGGTGGAAGGGATATAGAGCAGGTGGAATGGATATAGAGCAGGTGGAATGGATATAGAGCAGGTAGAATGGATATAGGAGCAGGTGGAATGGATATAGAGCAAGTAGAATCGATATAGAGCAGGTAGAATGGATATAGGAGCAGGTGGAATGGATATAGAGCAGGTGGAATGGATATAGAGCAGGTAGAATGGATATAGGAGCAGGTGGAATGGATATAGAGCAAGTAGAATCGATATAGAGCAGGTAGAATGGATATAGGAGCAGGTGAAATGGATATAGAACAGGTGGAATGGATATAGAGCAGGTGGAATGGATATAGAGCAGGTAGAATGGATATAGGAGCAGGTGGAATGGATATAGAGCAGGTGGAATGGATATAGCGCAGGTAGAATGGATATAGGAGCAGGTGGAATGGATATAGAGCAAGTAGAATCGATATAGCGCAGGTAGAATGTATATAGGAGCAGGTGGAATGGATATAGAGCAGGTGGAATGGATATAGAGCGCATAGAATGGATATAGAGCAGGTAGAATGGATATAGAGCAGGTGGAATGGATATAGAGCAGGTAGAATGGATATAGGAGCAGGTGGAATGGATATAGAGCAAGTAGAATCGATATAGCGCAGGTAGAATGGATATAGGAGCAGGTGGAATGGATATAGAGCAGGTGGAATGGATATAGAGCAGGTAGAATGGATATAGGAGCAGGTGGAATGGATATAGAACAGGTGGAATGGATATAGAGCAGGTGGAATGGATATAGAGCAGGTAGAATGGATATAGGAGCAGGTGGAATGGATATAGAGCAGGTGGAATGGATATAGAGCAGGTGGAATGGATATAGAGCAGGTGGAATGGATATAGAGCGCATAGAATGTATATAGAGCAGGTGGAATGGATATAGAGCAGGTGGAATGGATATAGAGCAGGTAGAATGGATATAGGAGCAGGTGGAAGGGATATAGAGCAGGTGGAATGGATATAGAGCAGGTAGAATGGATACAGGAGCAGGTGGAATGGATATAGTGCAGGTGGAATGGATATAGAGCAGGTGGAATAGATATAGAGCAAGTAGAATCGATATAGAGCAGGTAGAATGGATATAGGAGCAGGTGGAATGGATATAGAGCAGGTAGAATCGATATAGAGCAAGTGGAATGGATATAGAGCAGGTAGAATGGATATAGGAGCAGGTGGAATGGATATAGAGCAGGTGGAATGGATATAGAGCAGGTGGAATGGATATAGAGCAGGTTGAATGGATATAGGAGCAGGTGGAATGGATATAGAGCAAGTAGAATCGATATAGAGCAGGTAGAATGGATATAGGAGCAGGTGGAATGGATATAGAGCAGGTGGAATGGATATAGAGCAGGTAGAATGGATATAGGAGCAGGTGGAATGGATATAGAGCAAGTAGAATCGATATAGAGCAGGTAGAATGGATATAGGAGCAGGTGGAATGGATATAGAACAGGTGGAATGGATATAGAGCAGGTGGAATGGATATAGAGCAGGTAGAATGGATATAGGAGCAGGTGGAATGGATATAGAACAGGTGGAATGGATATAGAGCAGGTGGAATGGATATAGAGCAGGTAGAATGGATATAGGAGCAGGTGGAATGGATATAGAGCAGGTGGAATGGATATAGAGCAGGTGGAATGGATATAGAGCAGGTGGAATGGATATAGAGCAAGTAGAATCGATATAGCGCAGGTAGAATGGATATAGGAGCAGGTGGAATGGATATAGAGCAGGTGGAATGGATATAGAGCAGGTAGAATGGATATAGGAGAAGGTGGAATGGATATAGAGCAGGTAGAATGGATATAGGAGCAGGTGGAATGGATATAGAGCGAGTAGAATCGATATAGAGCAGGTAGAATGGATATAGGAGCAGGTGGAATGGATATAGAGCAGGTGGAATGGATATAGAGCAGGTAGAATGGATATAGGAGCAGGTGGAATGGATATAGAGCAGGTGGAATGGATATAGAGCAGGTGGAATGGATATAGAGCAAGTAGAATCGATATAGAGCAGGTAGAATGGATATAGGAGCAGGTGGAATGGATATAGAGCAGGTGGAATCGATATAGAGCAAGTAGAATGGATATAGAGCAGGTGGAATGGATATAGAGCAGGTGGAATGGATATAGAGCAGGTAGAATGGATATAGGAGCAGGTGGAATGGATATAGAGCGCATAGAATGGATATAGAGCAGGTAGAATGGATATAGAGCAGGTGGAATGGATATAGAGCAGGTGGAATGGATATAGAGCAAGTAGAATCGATATAGAGCAGGTAGAATGGATATAGGAGCAGGTGGAAGGGATATAGAGCAGGTGGAATGGATATAGAGCAGGTGGAATGGATATAGAGCAGGTAGAATGGATATAGGAGCAGGTGGAATGGATATAGAGCAGGTGGAATGGATATAGAGCAAGTAGAATCGATATAGAGCAGGTAGAATGGATATAGGAGCAGGTGGAATGGATATAGAGCAGGTGGAATCGATATAGAGCAAGTAGAATGGATATAGAGCAGGTGGAATGGATATAGAGCAGGTGGAATGGATATAGGAGCAGGTGGAATGGATATAGAGCGCATAGAATGGATATAGAGCAGGTAGAATGGATATAGAGCAGGTGGAATGGATATAGAGCAGGTGGAATGGATATAGAGCAAGTAGAATCGATATAGAGCAGGTAGAATGGATATAGGAGCAGGTGGAAGGGATATAGAGCAGGTGGAATGGATATAGAGCAGGTGGAATGGATATAGAGCAGGTAGAATGGATATAGGAGCAGGTGGAATGGATATAGAGCAAGTAGAATCGATATAGAGCAGGTAGAATGGATATAGGAGCAGGTGGAATGGATATAGAGCAGGTGGAATCGATATAGAGCAAGTAGAATGGATATAGAGCAGGTGGAATGGATATAGAGCAGGTGGAATGGATATAGAGCAGGTAGAATGGATATAGGAGCAGGTGGAATGGATATAGAGCGCATAGAATGGATATAGAGCAGGTAGAATGGATAAGAGCAGGTGGAATGGATATAGAGCAGGTAGAATGGATATAGGAGCAGGTGGAATGGATATAGAGCAAGTAGAATCGATATAGAGCAGGTAGAATGGATATAGGAGCAGGTGGAATGGATATAGAGCAGGTGGAATGGATATAGAGCAGGTAGAATGGATATAGGAGCAGGTGGAATGGATATAGAGCAAGTAGAATCGATATAGAGCAGGTAGAATGGATATAGGAGCAGGTGGAATGGATATAGAGCAGGTGGAATGGATATAGAGCAGGTAGAATGGATATAGGAGCAGGTGGAATGGATATAGAGCAAGTAGAATGGATATAGAGCAGGTGGAATGGATATAGAGCAGGTGGAATGGATATAGAGCAGGTAGAATGGATATAGGAGCAGGTGGAATGGATATAGAGCGCATAGAATGGATATAGAGCAGGTAGAATGGATATAGAGCAGGTGGAATAGATATAGAGCAGGTAGAATGGATATAGGAGCAGGTGGAATGGATATAGAGCGCATAGAATGGATATAGAGCAGGTAGAATGGATATAGAGCAGGTGGAAGGGATATAGAGCAGGTGGAATGGATATAGAGCAGGTGGAATGGATATAGTGCAGGTGGAATCGATATAGAGCAAGTAGAATGGATATAGAGCAGGTGGAATGGATATAGAGCAGGTGGAATGGATATAGAGCAGGTAGAATGGATATAGGAGCAGGTGAAATGGATATAGAGCGCATAGAATGGATATAGAGCAGGTAGAATGGATATAGAGCAGGTGGAATGGATATAGAGCAGGTAGAATGGATATAGGAGCAGGTGGAATGGATATAGAGCAAGTAGAATCGATATACAGCAGGTAGAATGGATATAGGAGCAGGTGGAATGGATATAGAGCAGGTGGAATGGATATAGAGCAGGTAGAATGGATATAGGAGCAGGTGGAATGGATATAGAGCAAGTAGAATCGATATAGAGCAGGTAGAATGGATATAGGAGCAGGTGGAATGGATATAGAGCAGGTGGAATGGATATAGAGCAGGTAGAATGGATATAGGAGCAGGTGGAATGGATATAGAGCAAGTAGAATCGATATAGAGCAGGTAGAATGGATATAGGAGCAGGTGGAATGGATATAGAACAGGTGGAATGGATATAGAGCAGGTGGAATGGATATAGAGCAGGTAGAATGGATATAGGAGCAGGTGGAATGGATATAGAGCAGGTGGAATGGATATAGAGCAGGTGGAATGGATATAGGAGCAGGTGGAATGGATATAGAGCGAGTAGAATCGATATAGAGCAGGTAGAATGGATATAGGAGCAGGTGGAATGGATATAGAGCAGGTGGAATGGATATAGAGCAGGTAGAATGGATATAGGAGCAGGTGGAATGGATATAGAGCAGGTGGAATGGATATAGAGCAGGTGGAATGGATATAGAGCAAGTAGAATCGATATAGAGCAGGTAGAATGGATATAGGAGCAGGTGGAATGGATATAGAGCAGGTGGAATCGATATAGAGCAAGTAGAATGGATATAGAGCAGGTGGAATGGATATAGAGCAGGTGGAATGGATATAGAGCAGGTAGAATGGATATAGGAGCAGGTGGAATGGATATAGAGCGCATAGAATGGATATAGAGCAGGTAGAATGGATATAGAGCAGGTGGAATGGATATAGAGCAGGTGGAATGGATATAGAGCAAGTAGAATCGATATAGAGCAGGTAGAATGGATATAGGAGCAGGTGGAAGGGATATAGAGCAGGTGGAATGGATATAGAGCAGGTGGAATGGATATAGAGCAGGTAGAATGGATATAGGAGCAGGTGGAATGGATATAGAGCAGGTGGAATGGATATAGAGCAAGTAGAATCGATATAGAGCAGGTAGAATGGATATAGGAGCAGGTGGAATGGATATAGAGCAGGTGGAATCGATATAGAGCAAGTAGAATGGATATAGAGCAGGTGGAATGGATATAGAGCAGGTGGAATGGATATAGGAGCAGGTGGAATGGATATAGAGCGCATAGAATGGATATAGAGCAGGTAGAATGGATATAGAGCAGGTGGAATGGATATAGAGCAGGTGGAATGGATATAGAGCAAGTAGAATCGATATAGAGCAGGTAGAATGGATATAGGAGCAGGTGGAAGGGATATAGAGCAGGTGGAATGGATATAGAGCAGGTGGAATGGATATAGAGCAGGTAGAATGGATATAGGAGCAGGTGGAATGGATATAGAGCAAGTAGAATCGATATAGAGCAGGTAGAATGGATATAGGAGCAGGTGGAATGGATATAGAGCAGGTGGAATCGATATAGAGCAAGTAGAATGGATATAGAGCAGGTGGAATGGATATAGAGCAGGTAGAATGGATATAGGAGCAGGTGGAATGGATATAGAGCGCATAGAATGGATATAGAGCAGGTAGAATGGATAAGAGCAGGTGGAATGGATATAGAGCAGGTAGAATGGATATAGGAGCAGGTGGAATGGATATAGAGCAAGTAGAATCGATATAGAGCAGGTAGAATGGATATAGGAGCAGGTGGAATGGATATAGAGCAGGTGGAATGGATATAGAGCAGGTAGAATGGATATAGGAGCAGGTGGAATGGATATAGAGCAAGTAGAATCGATATAGAGCAGGTAGAATGGATATAGGAGCAGGTGGAATGGATATAGAGCAGGTGGAATGGATATAGAGCAGGTAGAATGGATATAGGAGCAGGTGGAATGGATATAGAGCAAGTAGAATGGATATAGAGCAGGTGGAATGGATATAGAGCAGGTGGAATGGATATAGAGCAGGTAGAATGGATATAGGAGCAGGTGGAATGGATATAGAGCGCATAGAATGGATATAGAGCAGGTAGAATGGATATAGAGCAGGTGGAATAGATATAGAGCAGGTAGAATGGATATAGGAGCAGGTGGAATGGATATAGAGCGCATAGAATGGATATAGAGCAGGTAGAATGGATATAGAGCAGGTGGAAGGGATATAGAGCAGGTGGAATGGATATAGAGCAGGTGGAATGGATATAGTGCAGGTGGAATCGATATAGAGCAAGTAGAATGGATATAGAGCAGGTGGAATGGATATAGAGCAGGTGGAATGGATATAGAGCAGGTAGAATGGATATAGGAGCAGGTGAAATGGATATAGAGCGCATAGAATGGATATAGAGCAGGTAGAATGGATATAGAGCAGGTGGAATGGATATAGAGCAGGTAGAATGGATATAGGAGCAGGTGGAATGGATATAGAGCAAGTAGAATCGATATACAGCAGGTAGAATGGATATAGGAGCAGGTGGAATGGATATAGAGCAGGTGGAATGGATATAGAGCAGGTAGAATGGATATAGGAGCAGGTGGAATGGATATAGAGCAAGTAGAATCGATATAGAGCAGGTAGAATGGATATAGGAGCAGGTGGAATGGATATAGAGCAGGTGGAATGGATATAGAGCAGGTAGAATGGATATAGGAGCAGGTGGAATGGATATAGAGCAAGTAGAATCGATATAGAGCAGGTAGAATGGATATAGGAGCAGGTGGAATGGATATAGAACAGGTGGAATGGATATAGAGCAGGTGGAATGGATATAGAGCAGGTAGAATGGATATAGGAGCAGGTGGAATGGATATAGAGCAGGTGGAATGGATATAGAGCAGGTGGAATGGATATAGAGCAGGTGGAATGGATATAGAGCAAGTAGAATCGATATAGAGCAGGTAGAATGGATATAGGAGCAGGTGGAATGGATATAGAGCAGGTGGAATGGATATAGAGCAGGTGGAATGGATATAGAGCAGGTAGAATGGATATAGGAGCAGGTGGAATGGATATAGAGCAGGTGGAATGGATATAGAGCAGGTGGAATGGATATAGAGCAAGTAGAATCGATATAGAGCAGGTAGAATGGATATAGGAGCAGTTGGAATGGATATAGAGCAGGTGGAATCGATATAGAGCAAGTAGAATGGATATAGAGCAGGTGGAATGGATATAGAGCAGGTGGAATGGATATAGAGCAGGTAGAATGGATATAGAGCAGGTGGAATGGATATAGAGCAGGTGGAATTGATATAGAGCAAGTAGAATCGATATAGAGCAGGTAGAATGGAGCAGGAGCAGGTGGAATGGATATAGAGCAGGTGGAATCGATATAGAGCAAGTAGAATGGATATAGAGCAGGTGGAATGGATATAGAGCAGGTGGAATGGATATAGAGCAGGTAGAATGGATATAGGAGCAGGTGGAATGGATATAGAGCACATAGAATGGATATAGAGCAGGTAGAATGGATATAGAGCAGGTGGAATGGATATAGCGCAGGTAGAATGGATATAGAGCAGGTGGAATGGATATAGAGCAGGTAGAATGGATATAGAGCAAGTAGAATCGATATAGAGCAGGTAGAATGGATATAGGAGCAGGTGGAATGGATATAGAACAGGTGGAATGGATATAGAGCAGGTGGAATGGATATAGAGCAGGTAGAATGGATATAGGAGCAGGTGGAATGGATATAGAGCAGGTGGAATGGATATAGAGCAGGTGGAATGGATATAGAGCAGGTGGAATGGATATAGAGCGCATAGAATGGATATAGAGCAGGTGGAATGGATATAGAGCAGGTAGAATGGATATAGGAGCAGGTGGAATGGATATAGAGCAAGTAGAATCGATATAGCGCAGGTAGAATGGATATAGGAGCAGGTGGAATGGATATAGAGCAGGTGGAATGGATATAGAGCAGGTGGAATGGATATAGAGCAGGTAGAATGGATATAGGAGCAGGTGGAATGGATATAGAGCGAGTAGAATCGATATAGAGCAGGTAGAATGGATATAAGAGCAGGTGGAATGGATATAGAGCAGGTGGAATGGATATAGAGCAGGTAGAATGGATATAGGAGCAGGTGGAATGGATATAGAGCAGGTGGAATCGATATAGAGCAAGTAGAATGGATATAGAGCAGGTGGAATGGATATAGAGCAGGTGGAATGGATATAGAGCAGGTAGAATGGATATAGGAGCAGGTGGAATGGATATAGAGCGCATAGAATGGATATAGAGCAGGTAGAATGGATATAGAGCAGGTGGAATGGATATAGAGCAGGTGGATTGGATATAGAGCAAGTAGAATCGATATAGAGCAGGTAGAATGGATATAGGAGCAGGTGGAAGGGATATAGAGCAGGTGGAATGGATATAGAGCAGGTAGAATGGATACAGGAGCAGGTGGAATGGATATAGAGCAGGTGGAATGGATATAGAGCAGGTGGAATGGATATAGAGCAAGTAGAATCGATATAGAGCAGGTAGAATGGATATAGGAGCAGGTGGAATGGATATAGAGCAGGTAGAATCAATATAGAGCAAGTGGAATGGATATAGAGCAGGTAGAATGGATATAGGAGCAGGTGGAATGGATATAGAGCAGGTGGAATGGATATAGAGCAGGTGGAATGGATATAGAGCAGGTAGAATGGATATAGGAGCAGGTGGAATGGATATAGAGCAAGTAGAATCGATATAGAGCAGGTAGAATGGATATAGGAGCAGGTGGAATGGATATAGAGCAGGTGGAATGGATATAGAGCAGGTAGAATGGATATAGGAGCAGGTGGAATGGATATAGAGCAAGTAGAATCGATATAGAGCAGGTAGAATGGATATAGGAGCAGGTGGAATGGATATAGAACAGGTGGAATGGATATAGAGCAGGTGGAATGGATATAGAGCAGGTAGAATGGATATAGGAGCAGGTGGAATGGATATAGAGCAGGTGAAAATGGATATAGAGCAGGTGGAATGGATATAGAGCAGGTGGAATGGATATAGAGCGCATAGAATGTATATAGAGCAGGTAGAATGGATATAGAGCAGGTGGAATGGATATAGAGCAGGTAGAATGGATATAGGAGCAGGTGGAATGGATATAGAGCAAGTAGAATCGATATAGCGCAGGTAGAATGGATATAGGAGCAGGTGGAATGGATATAGAGCAGGTGGAATGGATATAGAGCAGGTAGAATGGATATAGGAGCAGGTGGAATGGATATACAGCAGGTAGAATGGATATAGGAGCAGGTGGAATGGATATAGAGCGAGTAGAATTGATATAGAGCAGGTAGAATGGATATAGGAGCAGGTGGAATGGATATAGAGCAGGTGGAATGGATATAGAGCAGGTAGAATGGATATAGGAGCAGGTGGAATGGATATAGAGCAGGTGGAATGGATATAGAGCAGGTGGAATGGATATAGAGCAAGTAGAATCGATATAGAGCAGGTAGAATGGATATAGGAGCAGGTGGAAGGGATATAGAGCAGGTGGAATGGATATAGAGCAGGTGGAATGGATATAGAGCAGGTAGAATGGATATAGGAGCAGGTGGAATGGATATAGAGCAAGTAGAATCGATATAGAGCAGGTAGAATGGATATAGGAGCAGGTGGAATGGATATAGAGCAGGTGGAATCGATATAGAGCAAGTAGAATGGATATAGAGCAGGTGGAATGGATATAGAGCAGGTGGAATGGATATAGAGCAGGTAGAATGGATATAGGAGCAGGTGGAATGGATATAGAGCGCATAGAATGGATATAGAGCAGGTAGAATGGATATAGAGCAGGTGGAATGGATATAGAGCAGGTAGAATGGATATAGGAGCAGGTGGAATGGATATAGAGCAAGTAGAATCGATATAGAGCAGGTAGAATGGATATAGGAGCAGGTGGAATGGATATAGAGCAGGTGGAATGGATATAGAGCAGGTAGAATGGATATAGGAGCAGGTGGAATGGATATAGAGCAAGTAGAATCGATATAGAGCAGGTAGAATGGATATAGGAGCAGGTGGAATGGATATAGAGCAGGTGGAATGGATATAGAGCAGGTAGAATGGATATAGGAGCAGGTGGAATGGATATAGAGCAAGTAGAATGGATATAGAGCAGGTGGAATGGATATAGAGCAGGTGGAATGGATATAGAGCAGGTAGAATGGATATAGGAGCAGGTGGAATGGATATAGAGCGCATAGAATGGATATATAGCAGGTAGAATGGATATAGAGCAGGTGGAATGGATATAGAGCAGGTAGAATGGATATAGGAGCAGGTGGAATGGATATAGAGCGGATAGAATGGATATAGAGCAGGTGGAATGGATATAGAGCAGGTAGAATGGATATAGGAGCAGGTGGAATGGATATAGAGCAGGTGGAATGGATATAGAGCAGGTAGAATGGATATAGGAGCAGGTGGAATGGATATAGAGCGGATAGAATGGATATAGAGCAGGTGGAATGGATATAGAGCAGGTAGAATGGATATAGGAGCAGGTGGAATGGATATAGAGCAGGTGGAATGGATATAGAGCAGGTGGAATGGATATAGAGCAGGTGGAATGGATATAGAGCAGGTGGAATGGATATAGGAGCAGTTGGAATGGATATAGAGCAGGTGGAATCGATATAGAGCAAGTAGAATGGATATAGAGCAGGTGGAATGGATATAGAGCAGGTGGAATGGATATAGAGCAGGTAGAATGGATATAGAGCAGGTGGAATGGATATAGAGCAGGTGGAATTGATATAGAGCAAGTAGAATCGATATAGAGCAGGTAGAATGGAGCAGGAGCAGGTGGAATGGATATAGAGCAGGTGGAATCGATATAGAGCAAGTAGAATGGATATAGAGCAGGTGGAATGGATATAGAGCAGGTGGAATGGATATAGAGCAGGTAGAATGGATATAGGAGCAGGTGGAATGGATATAGAGCGCATAGAATGGATATAGAGCAGGTAGAATGGATATAGAGCAGGTGGAATGGATATAGCGCAGGTAGAATGGATATAGAGCAGGTGGAATGGATATAGAGCAGGTAGAATGGATATAGGAGCAGGTGGAATGGATATAGAGCAAGTAGAATCGATATAGAGCAGGTAGAATGGATATAGGAGCAGGTGGAATGGATATAGAGCAGGTGGAATGGATATAGAGCAGGTAGAATGGATATAGGAGCAGGTGGAATGGATATAGAGCAAGTAGAATCGATATAGAGCAGGTAGAATGGATATAGGAGCAGGTGGAATGGATATAGAGCAGGTGGAATGGATATAGAGCAGGTAGAATGGATATAGGAGCAGGTGGAATGGATATAGAGCAAGTAGAATCGATATAGAGCAGGTAGAATGGATATAGGAGCAGGTGGAATGGATATAGAACAGGTGGAATGGATATAGAGCAGGTAGAATGGATATAGGAGCAGGTGGAATGGATATAGAGCAGGTGGAATGGATATAGAGCAGGTGGAATGGATATAGAGCAGGTGGAATGGATATAGAGCGCATAGAATGGATATAGAGCAGGTAGAATGGATATAGAGCAGGTGGAATGGATATAGAGCAGGTAGAATGGATATAGGAGCAGGTGGAATGGATATAGAGCAAGTAGAATCGATATAGCGCAGGTAGAATGGATATAGGAGCAGGTGGAATGGATATAGAGCAGGTGGAATGGATATAGAGCAGGTAGAATGGATATAGGAGCAGGTGGAATGGATATAGAGCGAGTAGAATCGATATAGAGCAGGTAGAATGGATATAGGAGCAGGTGGAATGGATATAGAGCAGGTGGAATGGATATAGAGCAGGTAGAATGGATATAGGAGCAGGTGGAATGGATATAGAGCAGGTGGAATGGATATAGAGCAGGTGGAATGGATATAGAGCAAGTAGAATCGATATAGAGCAGGTAGAATGGATATAGGAGCATGTGGAATGGATATAGAGCAGGTGGAATCGATATAGAGCAAGTAGAATGGATATAGAGCAGGTGGAATAGATATAGAGCAGGTGGAATGGATATAGAGCAGGTAGAATGGATATAGGAGCAGGTGGAATGGATATAGAGCGCATAGAATGGATATAGAGCAGGTAGAATGGATATAGAGCAGGTGGAATGGATATAGAGCAGGTGGAATGGATATAGAGCAAGTAGAATCGATATAGAGCAGGTAGAATGGATATAGGAGCAGGTGGAATGGATATAGAGCAGGTGGAATGGATATAGAGCAGGTAGAATGGATATAGGAGCAGGTGGAATGGATATAGAGCAAGTAGAATCGATATAGAGCAGGTAGAATGGATATAGGAGCAGGTGGAATGGATATAGAGCAGGTGGAATGGATATAGAGCAGGTAGAATGGATATAGGAGCAGGTGGAATGGATATAGAGCGCATAGAATGGATATAGAGCAGGTAGAATGGATAAGAGCAGGTGGAATGGATATAGAGCAGGTAGAATGGATATAGGAGCAGGTGGAATGGATATAGAGCAAGTAGAATCGATATAGAGCAGGTAGAATGGATATAGGAGCAGGTGGAATGGATATAGAGCAGGTGGAATGGATATAGAGCAGGTAGAATGGATATAGGAGCAGGTGGAATGGATATAGAGCAAGTAGAATCGATATAGAGCAGGTAGAATGGATATAGGAGCAGGTGGAATGGATATAGAGCAGGTGGAATGGATATAGAGCAGGTAGAATGGATATAGGAGCAGGTGGAATGGATATAGAGCAAGTAGAATGGATATAGAGCAGGTGGAATGGATATAGAGCAGGTGGAATGGATATAGAGCAGGTAGAATGGATATAGGAGCAGGTGGAATGGATATAGAGCGCATAGAATGGATATAGAGCAGGTAGAATGGATATAGAGCAGGTGGAATAGATATAGAGCAGGTAGAATGGATATAGGAGCAGGTGGAATGGATATAGAGCGCATAGAATGGATATAGAGCAGGTAGAATGGATATAGAGCAGGTGGAAGGGATATAGAGCAGGTGGAATGGATATAGAGCAGGTGGAATGGATATAGTGCAGGTGGAATCGATATAGAGCAAGTAGAATGGATATAGAGCAGGTGGAATGGATATAGAGCAGGTGGAATGGATATAGAGCAGGTAGAATGGATATAGGAGCAGGTGAAATGGATATAGAGCGCATAGAATGGATATAGAGCAGGTAGAATGGATATAGAGCAGGTGGAATGGATATAGAGCAGGTAGAATGGATATAGGAGCAGGTGGAATGGATATAGAGCAAGTAGAATCGATATACAGCAGGTAGAATGGATATAGGAGCAGGTGGAATGGATATAGAGCAGGTGGAATGGATATAGAGCAGGTAGAATGGATATAGGAGCAGGTGGAATGGATATAGAGCAAGTAGAATCGATATAGAGCAGGTAGAATGGATATAGGAGCAGGTGGAATGGATATAGAGCAGGTGGAATGGATATAGAGCAGGTAGAATGGATATAGGAGCAGGTGGAATGGATATAGAGCAAGTAGAATCGATATAGAACAGGTAGAATGGATATAGGAGCAGGTGGAATGGATATAGAACAGGTGGAATGGATATAGAGCAGGTGGAATGGATATAGAGCAGGTAGAATGGATATAGGAGCAGGTGGAATGGATATAGAGCAGGTGGAATGGATATAGAGCAGGTGGAATGGATATAGTGCAGGTGGAATGGATATAGAGCAAGTAGAATCGATATAGAGCAGGTAGAATGGATATAGGAGCAGGTGGAATGGATATAGAGCAGGTGGAATGGATATAGAGCAGGTGGAATGGATATAGAGCAGGTAGAATGGATATAGGAGCAGGTGGAATGGATATAGAGCAGGTGGAATGGATATAGAGCAGGTGGAATGGATATAGAGCAAGTAGAATCGATATAGAGCAGGTAGAATGGATATAGGAGCAGTTGGAATGGATATAGAGCAGGTGGAATCGATATAGAGCAAGTAGAATGGATATAGAGCAGGTGGAATGGATATAGAGCAGGTGGAATGGATATAGAGCAGGTAGAATGGATATAGAGCAGGTGGAATGGATATAGAGCAGGTGGAATTGATATAGAGCAAGTAGAATCGATATAGAGCAGGTAGAATGGAGCAGGAGCAGGTGGAATGGATATAGAGCAGGTGGAATCGATATAGAGCAAGTAGAATGGATATAGAGCAGGTGGAATGGATATAGAGCAGGTGGAATGGATATAGAGCAGGTAGAATGGATATAGGAGCAGGTGGAATGGATATAGAGCAAGTAGAATCGATATAGAGCAGGTAGAATGGATATAGGAGCAGGTGGAATGGATATAGAGCAGGTGGAATCGATATAGAGCAAGTAGAATGGATATAGAGCAGGTGGAATGGATATAGAGCAGGTGGAATGGATATAGAGCAGGTAGAATGGATATAGGAGCAGGTGGAATGGATATAGAGCGCATAGAATGGATATAGAGCAGGTAGAATGGATATAGAGCAGGTGGAATGGATATAGAGCAGGTAGAATGGATATAGGAGCAGGTGGAATGGATATAGAGCAAGTAGAATCGATATAGAGCAGGTAGAATGGATATAGGAGCAGGTGGAATGGATATAGAGCAGGTGGAATGGATATAGAGCAGGTAGAATGGATATAGGAGCAGGTGGAATGGATATAGAGCAAGTAGAATCGATATAGAGCAGGTAGAATGGATATAGGAGCAGGTGGAATGGATATAGAGCAGGTGGAATGGATATAGAGCAGGTAGAATGGATATAGGAGCAGGTGGAATGGATATAGAGCAAGTAGAATGGATATAGAGCAGGTGGAATGGATATAGAGCAGGTGGAATGGATATAGAGCAGGTAGAATGGATATAGGAGCAGGTGGAATGGATATAGAGCGCATAGAATGGATATATAGCAGGTAGAATGGATATAGAGCAGGTGGAATGGATATAGAGCAGGTAGAATGGATATAGGAGCAGGTGGAATGGATATAGAGCGGATAGAATGGATATAGAGCAGGTGGAATGGATATAGAGCAGGTAGAATGGATATAGGAGCAGGTGGAATGGATATAGAGCAGGTGGAATGGATATAGAGCAGGTAGAATGGATATAGGAGCAGGTGGAATGGATATAGAGCGGATAGAATGGATATAGAGCAGGTGGAATGGATATAGAGCAGGTAGAATGGATATAGGAGCAGGTGGAATGGATATAGAGCAGGTGGAATGGATATAGAGCAGGTGGAATGGATATAGAGCAGGTGGAATGGATATAGAGCAGGTGGAATGGATATAGGAGCAGTTGGAATGGATATAGAGCAGGTGGAATCGATATAGAGCAAGTAGAATGGATATAGAGCAGGTGGAATGGATATAGAGCAAGTAGAATCGATATAGAGCAGGTAGAATGGATATAGGAGCAGGTGGAATGGATATAGAGCAGGTGGAATGGATATAGAGCAGGTAGAATGGATATAGGAGCAGGTGGAATGGATATAGAGCAAGTAGAATCGATATAGAGCAGGTAGAATGGATATAGGAGCAGGTGGAATGGATATAGAGCAGGTGGAATGGATATAGAGCAGGTAGAATGGATATAGGAGCAGGTGGAATGGATATAGAGCAAGTAGAATCGATATAGAGCAGGTAGAATGGATATAGGAGCAGGTGGAATGGATATAGAACAGGTGGAATGGATATAGAGCAGGTAGAATGGATATAGGAGCAGGTGGAATGGATATAGAGCAGGTGGAATGGATATAGAGCAGGTGGAATGGATATAGAGCAGGTGGAATGGATATAGAGCGCATAGAATGGATATAGAGCAGGTAGAATGGATATAGAGCAGGTGGAATGGATATAGAGCAGGTAGAATGGATATAGGAGCAGGTGGAATGGATATAGAGCAAGTAGAATCGATATAGCGCAGGTAGAATGGATATAGGAGCAGGTGGAATGGATATAGAGCAGGTGGAATGGATATAGAGCAGGTAGAATGGATATAGGAGCAGGTGGAATGGATATAGAGCGAGTAGAATCGATATAGAGCAGGTAGAATGGATATAGGAGCAGGTGGAATGGATATAGAGCAGGTGGAATGGATATAGAGCAGGTAGAATGGATATAGGAGCAGGTGGAATGGATATAGAGCAGGTGGAATGGATATAGAGCAGGTGGAATGGATATAGAGCAAGTAGAATCGATATAGAGCAGGTAGAATGGATATAGGAGCATGTGGAATGGATATAGAGCAGGTGGAATCGATATAGAGCAAGTAGAATGGATATAGAGCAGGTGGAATAGATATAGAGCAGGTGGAATGGATATAGAGCAGGTAGAATGGATATAGGAGCAGGTGGAATGGATATAGAGCGCATAGAATGGATATAGAGCAGGTAGAATGGATATAGAGCAGGTGGAATGGATATAGAGCAGGTGGAATGGATATAGAGCAAGTAGAATCGATATAGAGCAGGTAGAATGGATATAGGAGCTGGTGGAAGGGATATAGAGCAGGTGGAATGGATATAGAGCAGGTAGAATGGATACAGGAGCAGGTGGAATGGATATAGAGCAGGTGGAATGGATATAGAGCAGGTGGAATGGATATAGAGCAAGTAGAATCGATATAGAGCAGGTACAATGGATATAGGAGCAGGTGGAATGCATATAGAGCAGGTGGAATGGATATAGAGCAGGTGGAATGGATATAGAGCAAGTAGAATCGATATAGAGCAGGTAGAATGGATATAGGAGCAGGTGGAATGGATATAGAGCAGGTGGAATCGATATAGAGCAAGTAGAATGGATATAGAGCAGGTGGAATGGATATAGAGCAGGTGGAATGGATATAGAGCAGGTGGAATGGATATAGAGCAAGTAGAATCGATATAGAGCAGGTAGAATGGATATAGGAGCAGGTGGAATGGATATAGAGCAGGTGGAATCGATATAGAGCAAGTAGAATGGATATAGAGCAGGTGGAATGGATATAGAGCAGGTGGAATGGATATAGAGCAGGTGGAATGGATATAGAGCAGGTGGAATGGATATAGAGCAGGTAGAATGGATATAGGAGCAGGTGGAATGGATATAGAGCAAGTAGAATCGATATAGAGCAGGTAGAATGGATATAGGAGCAGGTGGAATGGATATAGAGCAGGTGGAATGGATATAGAGCAGGTAGAATGGATATAGGAGCAGGTGGAATGGATATAGAGCAAGTAGAATCGATATAGAGCATGTAGAATGGATATAGGAGCAGGTGGAATGGATATAGAGCAGGTGGAATGGATATAGAGCAGGTAGAATGGATATAGGAGCAGGTGGAATGGATATAGAGCAAGTAGAATCGATATAGAGCAGGTAGAATGGATATAGGAGCAGGTGGAATGGATATAGAACAGGTGGAATGGATATAGAGCAGGTAGAATGGATATAGGAGCAGGTGGAATGGATATAGAGCAGGTGGAATGGATATAGAGCAGGTGGAATGGATATAGAGCAGGTGGAATGGATATAGAGCGCATAGAATGGATATAGAGCAGGTAGAATGGATATAGAGCAGGTGGAATGGATATAGAGCAGGTAGAATGGATATAGGAGCAGGTGGAATGGATATAGAGCAAGTAGAATCGATATAGCGCAGGTAGAATGGATATAGGAGCAGGTGGAATGGATATAGAGCAGGTGGAATGGATATAGAGCAGGTAGAATGGATATAGGAGCAGGTGGAATGGATATAGAGCGAGTAGAATCGATATAGAGCAGGTAGAATGGATATAGGAGCAGGTGGAATGGATATAGAGCAGGTGGAATGGATATAGAGCAGGTAGAATGGATATAGGAGCAGGTGGAATGGATATAGAGCAGGTGGAATGGATATAGAGCAAGTAGAATCGATATAGAGCAGGTAGAATGGATATAGGAGCAGGTGGAATGGATATAGAGCAGGTGGAATCGATATAGAGCAAGTAGAATGGATATAGAGCAGGTGGAATAGATATAGAGCAGGTGGAATGGATATAGAGCAGGTAGAATGGATATAGGAGCAGGTGGAATGGATATAGAGCGCATAGAATGGATATAGAGCAGGTGGAATGGATATAGAGCAGGTGGAATGGATATAGAGCAAGTAGAATCGATATAGAGCAGGTAGAATGGATATAGGAGCAGGTGGAAGGGATATAGAGCAGGTGGAATGGATATAGAGCAGGTAGAATGGATACAGGAGCAGGTGGAATGGATATAGAGCAGGTGGAATGGATATAGAGCAGGTGGAATGGATATAGAGCAAGTAGAATCGATATAGAGCAGGTACAATGGATATAGGAGCAGGTGGAATGGATATAGAGCAGGTGGAATGGATATAGAGCAAGTAGAATCGATATAGAGCAGGTAGAATGGATATAGGAGCAGGTGGAATGCATATAGAGCAGGTGGAATGGATATAGAGCAGGTGGAATAGATATAGAGCAGGTAGAATCGATATAGAGCAAGTAGAATGGATATAGGAGCAGGTGGAATGGATATAGAGCAGGTAGAATCGATATAGAGCAGGTAGAATGGATATAGGAGCAGGTGGAATGGATATAGAGCAGGTGGAATGGATATAGAGCAGGTGGAATGGATATAGAGCAGGTAGAATGGATATAGGAGCAGGTGGAATGGATATAGAGCGGATAGAATGGATATAGAGCAGGTGGAATGGATATAGAGCAGGTAGAATGGATATAGAGCAGGTGGAATGGATATAGAGCAGGTGGAATTGATATAGAGCAAGTAGAATCGATATAGAGCAGGTAGAATGGAGCAGGAGCAGGTGGAATGGATATAGAGCAGGTGGAATCGATATAGAGCAAGTAGAATGGATATAGAGCAGGTGGAATGGATATAGAGCAGGTGGAATGGATATAGAGCAGGTAGAATGGATATAGGAGCAGGTGGAATGGATATAGAACGCATAGAATGGATATACAGCAGGTAGAATGGATATAGAGCAGGTGGAATGGATATAGCGCAGGTAGAATGGATATAGAGCAGGTGGAATGGATATAGAGCAGGTAGAATGGATATAGGAGCAGGTGGAATGGATATAGAGCAAGTAGAATCGATATAGAGCAGGTAGAATGGATATAGGAGCAGGTGGAATGGATATAGAGCAGGTGGAATGGATATAGAGCAGGTAGAATGGATATAGGAGCAGGTGGAATGGATATAGAGCAGGTGGAATGGATATAGAGCAAGTAGAATCGATATAGAGCAGGTAGAATGGATATAGGAGCAGGTGGAATGCATATAGAGCAGGTGGAATGGATATAGAGCAGGTGGAATAGATATAGAGCAGGTAGAATCGATATAGAGCAAGTAGAATGGATATAGGAGCAGGTGGAATGGATATAGAGCAGGTAGAATCGATATAGAGCAGGTAGAATGGATATAGGAGCAGGTGGAATGGATATAGAGCAGGTGGAATGGATATAGAGCAGGTGGAATGGATATAGAGCAGGTAGAATGGATATAGGAGCAGGTGGAATGGATATAGAGCGGATAGAATGGATATAGAGCAGGTGGAATGGATATAGAGCAGGTAGAATGGATATAGAGCAGGTGGAATGGATATAGAGCAGGTGGAATTGATATAGAGCAAGTAGAATCGATATAGAGCAGGTAGAATGGAGCAGGAGCAGGTGGAATGGATATAGAGCAGGTGGAATCGATATAGAGCAAGTAGAATGGATATAGAGCAGGTGGAATGGATATAGAGCAGGTGGAATGGATATAGAGCAGGTAGAATGGATATAGGAGCAGGTGGAATGGATATAGAACGCATAGAATGGATATACAGCAGGTAGAATGGATATAGAGCAGGTGGAATGGATATAGCGCAGGTAGAATGGATATAGCGCAGGTAGAATGGATATAGAGCAGGTGGAATGGATATAGAGCAGGTAGAATGGATATAGGAGCAGGTGGAATGGATATAGAGCAAGTAGAATCGATATAGAGCAGGTGGAATGGATATAGGAGCAGTTGGAATGGATATAGAGCAGGTGGAATCGATATAGAGCAAGTAGAATGGATATAGAGCAGGTGGAATGGATATAGAGCAAGTAGAATCGATATAGAGCAGGTAGAATGGATATAGGAGCAGGTGGAATGGATATAGAGCAGGTGGAATGGATATAGAGCAGGTAGAATGGATATAGGAGCAGGTGGAATGGATATAGAGCAAGTAGAATCGATATAGAGCAGGTAGAATGGATATAGGAGCAGGTGGAATGGATATAGAGCAGGTGGAATGGATATAGAGCAGGTAGAATGGATATAGGAGCAGGTGGAATGGATATAGAGCAAGTAGAATCGATATAGAGCAGGTAGAATGGATATAGGAGCAGGTGGAATGGATATAGAACAGGTGGAATGGATATAGAGCAGGTAGAATGGATATAGGAGCAGGTGGAATGGATATAGAGCAGGTGGAATGGATATAGAGCAGGTGGAATGGATATAGAGCAGGTGGAATGGATATAGAGCGCATAGAATGGATATAGAGCAGGTAGAATGGATATAGAGCAGGTGGAATGGATATAGAGCAGGTAGAATGGATATAGGAGCAGGTGGAATGGATATAGAGCAAGTAGAATCGATATAGCGCAGGTAGAATGGATATAGGAGCAGGTGGAATGGATATAGAGCAGGTGGAATGGATATAGAGCAGGTAGAATGGATATAGGAGCAGGTGGAATGGATATAGAGCGAGTAGAATCGATATAGAGCAGGTAGAATGGATATAGGAGCAGGTGGAATGGATATAGAGCAGGTGGAATGGATATAGAGCAGGTAGAATGGATATAGGAGCAGGTGGAATGGATATAGAGCAGGTGGAATGGATATAGAGCAGGTGGAATGGATATAGAGCAAGTAGAATCGATATAGAGCAGGTAGAATGGATATAGGAGCATGTGGAATGGATATAGAGCAGGTGGAATCGATATAGAGCAAGTAGAATGGATATAGAGCAGGTGGAATAGATATAGAGCAGGTGGAATGGATATAGAGCAGGTAGAATGGATATAGGAGCAGGTGGAATGGATATAGAGCGCATAGAATGGATATAGAGCAGGTAGAATGGATATAGAGCAGGTGGAATGGATATAGAGCAGGTGGAATGGATATAGAGCAAGTAGAATCGATATAGAGCAGGTAGAATGGATATAGGAGCTGGTGGAAGGGATATAGAGCAGGTGGAATGGATATAGAGCAGGTAGAATGGATACAGGAGCAGGTGGAATGGATATAGAGCAGGTGGAATGGATATAGAGCAGGTGGAATGGATATAGAGCAAGTAGAATCGATATAGAGCAGGTACAATGGATATAGGAGCAGGTGGAATGCATATAGAGCAGGTGGAATGGATATAGAGCAGGTGGAATGGATATAGAGCAAGTAGAATCGATATAGAGCAGGTAGAATGGATATAGGAGCAGGTGGAATGGATATAGAGCAGGTGGAATCGATATAGAGCAAGTAGAATGGATATAGAGCAGGTGGAATGGATATAGAGCAGGTGGAATGGATATAGAGCAGGTGGAATGGATATAGAGCAAGTAGAATCGATATAGAGCAGGTAGAATGGATATAGGAGCAGGTGGAATGGATATAGAGCAGGTGGAATCGATATAGAGCAAGTAGAATGGATATAGAGCAGGTGGAATGGATATAGAGCAGGTGGAATGGATATAGAGCAGGTGGAATGGATATAGAGCAGGTGGAATGGATATAGAGCAGGTAGAATGGATATAGGAGCAGGTGGAATGGATATAGAGCAAGTAGAATCGATATAGAGCAGGTAGAATGGATATAGGAGCAGGTGGAATGGATATAGAGCAGGTGGAATGGATATAGAGCAGGTAGAATGGATATAGGAGCAGGTGGAATGGATATAGAGCAAGTAGAATCGATATAGAGCATGTAGAATGGATATAGGAGCAGGTGGAATGGATATAGAGCAGGTGGAATGGATATAGAGCAGGTAGAATGGATATAGGAGCAGGTGGAATGGATATAGAGCAAGTAGAATCGATATAGAGCAGGTAGAATGGATATAGGAGCAGGTGGAATGGATATAGAACAGGTGGAATGGATATAGAGCAGGTAGAATGGATATAGGAGCAGGTGGAATGGATATAGAGCAGGTGGAATGGATATAGAGCAGGTGGAATGGATATAGAGCAGGTGGAATGGATATAGAGCGCATAGAATGGATATAGAGCAGGTAGAATGGATATAGAGCAGGTGGAATGGATATAGAGCAGGTAGAATGGATATAGGAGCAGGTGGAATGGATATAGAGCAAGTAGAATCGATATAGCGCAGGTAGAATGGATATAGGAGCAGGTGGAATGGATATAGAGCAGGTGGAATGGATATAGAGCAGGTAGAATGGATATAGGAGCAGGTGGAATGGATATAGAGCGAGTAGAATCGATATAGAGCAGGTAGAATGGATATAGGAGCAGGTGGAATGGATATAGAGCAGGTGGAATGGATATAGAGCAGGTAGAATGGATATAGGAGCAGGTGGAATGGATATAGAGCAGGTGGAATGGATATAGAGCAAGTAGAATCGATATAGAGCAGGTAGAATGGATATAGGAGCAGGTGGAATGGATATAGAGCAGGTGGAATCGATATAGAGCAAGTAGAATGGATATAGAGCAGGTGGAATAGATATAGAGCAGGTGGAATGGATATAGAGCAGGTAGAATGGATATAGGAGCAGGTGGAATGGATATAGAGCGCATAGAATGGATATAGAGCAGGTGGAATGGATATAGAGCAGGTGGAATGGATATAGAGCAAGTAGAATCGATATAGAGCAGGTAGAATGGATATAGGAGCAGGTGGAAGGGATATAGAGCAGGTGGAATGGATATAGAGCAGGTAGAATGGATACAGGAGCAGGTGGAATGGATATAGAGCAGGTGGAATGGATATAGAGCAGGTGGAATGGATATAGAGCAAGTAGAATCGATATAGAGCAGGTACAATGGATATAGGAGCAGGTGGAATGGATATAGAGCAGGTGGAATGGATATAGAGCAAGTAGAATCGATATAGAGCAGGTAGAATGGATATAGGAGCAGGTGGAATGCATATAGAGCAGGTGGAATGGATATAGAGCAGGTGGAATAGATATAGAGCAGGTAGAATCGATATAGAGCAAGTAGAATGGATATAGGAGCAGGTGGAATGGATATAGAGCAGGTAGAATCGATATAGAGCAGGTAGAATGGATATAGGAGCAGGTGGAATGGATATAGAGCAGGTGGAATGGATATAGAGCAGGTGGAATGGATATAGAGCAGGTAGAATGGATATAGGAGCAGGTGGAATGGATATAGAGCGGATAGAATGGATATAGAGCAGGTGGAATGGATATAGAGCAGGTAGAATGGATATAGAGCAGGTGGAATGGATATAGAGCAGGTGGAATTGATATAGAGCAAGTAGAATCGATATAGAGCAGGTAGAATGGAGCAGGAGCAGGTGGAATGGATATAGAGCAGGTGGAATCGATATAGAGCAAGTAGAATGGATATAGAGCAGGTGGAATGGATATAGAGCAGGTGGAATGGATATAGAGCAGGTAGAATGGATATAGGAGCAGGTGGAATGGATATAGAACGCATAGAATGGATATACAGCAGGTAGAATGGATATAGAGCAGGTGGAATGGATATAGAGCAGGTAGAATGGATATAGAGCAGGTGGAATGGATATAGAGCAGGTAGAATGGATATAGGAGCAGGTGGAATGGATATAGAGCAAGTAGAATCGATATAGAGCAGGTAGAATGGATATAGGAGCAGGTGGAATGGATATAGAGCAGGTGGAATGGATATAGAGCAGGTAGAATGGATATAGGAGCAGGTGGAATGGATATAGAGCAAGTAGATTCGATATAGAGCAGGTAGAATGGATATAGGAGCAGGTGGAATGGATATAGAGCAGGTGGAATGGATATAGAGCAGGTAGAATGGATATAGGAGCAGGTGGAATGGATATAGAGCAAGTAGAATCGATATAGAGCAGGTAGAATGGATATAGGAGCAGGTGGAATGGATATAGAACAGGTGGAATGGATATAGAGCAGGTGGAATGGATATAGAGCTGGTAGAATGGATATAGGAGCAGGTGGAATGGATATAGAGCAGGTGGAATGGATATAGAGCAGGTGGAATGGATATAGAGCAGGTGGAATGGATATAGAGCGCATAGAATGGATATAGAGCAGGTAGAATGGATATAGAGCAGGTGGAATGGATATAGAGCAGGTAGAATGGATATAGGAGCAGGTGGAATGGATATAGAGCAAGTAGAATCGATATAGCGCAGGTAGAATGGATATAGGAGCAGGTGGAATGGATATAGAGCAGGTGGAATGGATATAGAGCAGGTAGAATGGATATAGGAGCAGGTGGAATGGATATAGAGCAGGTAGAATGGATATAGGAGCAGGTGGAATGGATATAGAGCGAGTAGAATCGATATAGAGCAGGTAGAATGGATATAGGAGCAGGTGGAATGGATATAGAGCAGGTGGAATGGATATAGAGCAGGTAGAATGGATATAGCAGCAGGTGGAATGGATATAGAGCAGGTGGAATGGATATAGAGCAGGTGGAATGGATATAGAGCAAGTAGAATCGATATAGAGCAGGTAGAATGGATATAGGAGCAGGTGGAATGGATATAGAGCAGGTGGAATCGATATAGAGCAAGTAGAATGGATATAGAGCAGGTGGAATGGATATAGAGCAGGTGGAATGGATATAGAGCAGGTGGAATGGATATAGAGCAGGTGGAATGGATATAGAGCAGGTAGAATGGATATAGGAGCAGGTGGAATGGATATAGAGCGCATAGAATGGATATAGAGCAGGTAGAATGGATATAGAGCAGGTGGAATGGATATAGCGCAGGTAGAATGGATATAGAGCAGGTGGAATGGATATAGAGCAGGTAGAATGGATATAGGAGCAGGTGGAATGGATATAGAGCAAGTAGAATCGATATAGAGCAGGTAGAATGGATATAGGAGCAGGTGGAATGGATATAGAGCAGGTGGAATGGATATAGAGCAGGTAGAATGGATATAGGAGCAGGTGGAATGGATATAGAGCAAGTAGAATCGATATAGAGCAGGTAGAATGGATATAGGAGCAGGTGGAATGGATATAGAGCAGGTGGAATGGATATAGAGCAGGTAGAATGGATATAGGAGCAGGTGGAATGGATATAGAGCAAGTAGAATCGATATAGAGCAGGTAGAATGGATATAGGAGCAGGTGGAATGGATATAGAACAGGTGGAATGGATATAGAGCAGGTGGAATGGATATAGAGCAGGTAGAATGGATATAGGAGCAGGTGGAATGGATATAGAGCAGGTGGAATGGATATAGAGCAGGTGGAATGGATATAGAGCAGGTGGAATGGATATAGAGCGCATAGAATGGATATAGAGCAGGTAGAATGGATATAGAGCAGGTGGAATGGATATAGAGCAGGTAGAATGGATATAGGAGCAGGTGGAATGGATATAGAGCAAGTAGAATCGATATAGCGCAGGTAGAATGGATATAGGAGCAGGTGGAATGGATATAGAGCAGGTAGAATGGATATAGGAGCAGGTGGAATGGATATAGAGCGAGTAGAATCGATATAGAGCAGGTAGAATGGATATAGGAGCAGGTGGAATGGATATAGAGCAGGTGGAATGGATATAGAGCAGGTAGAATGGATATAGGAGCAGGTGGAATGGATATAGAGCAGGTGGAATGGATATAGAGCAGGTGGAATGGATATAGAGCAAGTAGAATCGATATAGAGCAGGTAGAATGGATATAGGAGCAGGTGGAATGGATATAGAGCAGGTGGAATCGATATAGAGCAAGTAGAATGGATATAGAGCAGGTGGAATGGATATAGAGCAGGTGGAATGGATATAGAGCAGGTAGAATGGATATAGGAGCAGGTGGAATGGATATAGAGCGCATAGAATGGATATAGAGCAGGTAGAATGGATATAGAGCAGGTGGAATGGATATAGAGCAGGTGGAATGGATATAGAGCAAGTAGAATCGATATAGAGCAGGTAGAATGGATATAGGAGCAGGAGGAAGGGATATAGAGCAGGTGGAATGGATATAGAGCAGGTAGAATGGATACAGGAGCAGGTGGAATGGATATAGAGCAGGTGGAATGGATATAGAGCAGGTGGAATGGATATAGAGCAAGTAGAATCGATATAGAGCAGGTACAATGGATATAGGAGCAGGTGGAATGGATATAGAGCAGGTGGAATGGATATAGAGCAAGTAGAATCGATATAGAGCAGGTAGAATGGATATAGGAGCAGGTGGAATGGATATAGAGCAGGTGGAATGGATATAGAGCAGGTGGAATAGATATAGAGCGGGTAGAATCGATATAGAGCAAGTAGAATGGATATAGGAGCAGGTGGAATGGATATAGAGCAGGTAGAATCGATATAGAGCAGGTAGAATGGATATAGGAGCAGGTGGAATGGATATAGAGCAGGTGGAATGGATATAGAGCAGGTGGAATGGATATAGAGCAGGTAGAATGGATATAGGAGCAGGTGGAATGGATATAGAGCGGATAGAATGGATATAGAGCAGGTGGAATGGATATAGAGCAGGTAGAATGGATATAGAGCAGGTGGAATGGATATAGAGCAGGTGGAATTGATATAGAGCAAGTAGAATCGATATAGAGCAGGTAGAATGGAGCAGGAGCAGGTGGAATGGATATAGAGCAGGTGGAATCGATATAGAGCAGGTAGAATGGATATAGAGCAGGTGGAATGGATATAGAGCAGGTGGAATGGATATAGAGCAGGTAGAATGGATATAGGAGCAGGTGGAATGGATATAGAGCGCATAGAATGGATATACAGCAGGTAGAATGGATATAGAGCAGGTGGAATGGATATAGAGCAGGTAGAATGGATATAGAGCAGGTGGAATGGATATAGAGCAGGTAGAATGGATATAGGAGCAGGTGGAATGGATATAGAGCAAGTAGAATCGATATAGAGCAGGTAGAATGGATATAGGAGCAGGTGGAATGGATATAGAGCAGGTGGAATGGATATAGAGCAGGTAGAATGGATATAGGAGCAGGTGGAATGGATATAGAGCAAGTAGAATCGATATAGAGCAGGTAGAATGGATATAGGAGCAGGTGGAATGGATATAGAACAGGTGGAATGGATATAGAGCAGGTGGAATGGATATAGAGCTGGTAGAATGGATATAGGAGCAGGTGGAATGGATATAGAGCAGGTGGAATGGATATAGAGCAGGTGGAATGGATATAGAGCAGGTGGAATGGATATAGAGCGCATAGAATGGATATAGAGCAGGTAGAATGGATATAGAGCAGGTGGAATGGATATAGAGCAGGTAGAATGGATATAGGAGCAGGTGGAATGGATATAGAGCAAGTAGAATCGATATAGCGCAGGTAGAATGGATATAGGAGCAGGTGGAATGGATATAGAGCAGGTGGAATGGATATAGAGCAGGTAGAATGGATATAGGAGCAGGTGGAATGGATATAGAGCAGGTAGAATGGATATAGGAGCAGGTGGAATGGATATAGAGCGAGTAGAATCGATATAGAGCAGGTAGAATGGATATAGGAGCAGGTGGAATGGATATAGAGCAGGTGGAATGGATATAGAGCAGGTAGAATGGATATAGGAGCAGGTGGAATGGATATAGAGCAGGTGGAATGGATATAGAGCAGGTGGAATGGATATAGAGCAAGTAGAATCGATATAGAGCAGGTAGAATGGATATAGGAGCAGGTGGAATGGATATAGAGCAGGTGGAATCGATATAGAGCAAGTAGAATGGATATAGAGCAGGTGGAATGGGTATAGAGCAGGTGGAATGGATATAGAGCAGGTGGAATGGATATAGAGCAGGTGGAATGGATATAGAGCAGGTAGAATGGATATAGGAGCAGGTGGAATGGATATAGAGCAGGTGGAATGGATATAGAGCAAGTAGAATCGATATAGAGCAGGTAGAATGGATATAGGAGCAGGTGGAATGGATATAGAGCAGGTGGAATCGATATAGAGCAAGTAGAATGGATATAGAGCAGGTGGAATGGATATAGAGCAGGTGGAATGGATATAGAGCAGGTAGAATGGATATAGGAGCAGGTGGAATGGATATAGAGCGCATAGAATGGATATAGAGCAGGTAGAATGGATATAGGAGCAGGTGGAATGGATATAGAGCAGGTGGAATCGATATAGAGCAAGTAGAATGGATATAGAGCAGGTGGAATGGATATAGAGCAGGTGGAATGGATATAGAGCAGGTAGAATGGATATAGGAGCAGGTGGAATGGATATAGAGCGCATAGAATGGATATAGAGCAGGTAGAATGGATATAGAGCAGGTGGAATGGATATAGTGCAGGTAGAATGGATATAGGAGCAGGTGGAATGGATATAGAGCAAGTAGAATCGATATAGAGCAGGTAGAATGGATATAGGAGCAGGTGGAATGGATATAGAGCAGGTGGAATGGATATAGAGCAGGTAGAATGGATATAGGAGCAGGTGGAATGGATATAGAGCAAGTAGAATCGATACAGAGCAGGTAGAATGGATATAGGAGCAGGTGGAATGGATATAGAGCAGGTAGAATGGATATAGGAGCAGGTGGAATGGATATAGAGCAAGTAGAATGGATATAGAGCAGGTGGAATGGATATAGAGCAGGTGGAATGGATATAGAGCAGGTAGAATGGATATAGGAGCAGGTGGAATGGATATAGAGCGCATAAAATGGATATAGAGCAGGTAGAATGGATATAGAGCAGGTGGAATGGATATAGAGCAGGTAGAATGGATATAGGAGCAGGTGGAATGGATATAGAGCGCATAGAATGGATATAGAGCAGGTAGAATGGATATAGAGCAGGTGGAATGGATATAGAGCAGGTGGAATGGATATAGAGCAAGTAGAATCGATATAGAGCAGGTAGAATGGATATAGGAGCAGGTGGAAGGGATATAGAGCAGGTGGAATGGATATAGAGCAGGTGGAATGGATATAGAGCAGGTAGAATGGATATAGGAGCAGGTGGAATGGATATAGAGCAGGTGGAATGGATATAGAGCAAGTAGAATCGATATAGAGCAGGTAGAATGGATATAGGAGCAGGTGGAATGGATATAGAGCAGGTGGAATCGATATAGAGCAAGTAGAATGGATATAGAGCAGGTGGAATGGATATAGAGCAGGTGGAATGGATATAGAGCAGGTAGAATGGATATAGGAGCAGGTGGAATGGATATAGAGCGCATAGAATGGATATAGAGCAGGTAGAATGGATATAGAGCAGGTGGAATGGATATAGAGCAGGTAGAATGGATATAGGAGCAGGTGGAATGGATATAGAGCATGTAGAATCGATATAGCGCAGGTAGAATGGATATAGAGCAGGTGGAATGGATATAGAGCAGGTAGAATGGATATAGGAGCAGGTGGAATGGATATAGAGCGCATAGAATGGATATAGAGCAGGTAGAATGGATATAGAGCAGGTGGAATGGATATAGAGCAGGTGGAATGGATATAGAGCAGGTGGAATGGATATAGAGCAGGTAGAATGGATATAGGAGCAGGTGGAATGGATATAGAGCAGGTAGAATGGATATAGGAGCAGGTGGAATGGATATAGAGCGAGTAGAATCGATATAGAGCAGGTAGAATGGATATAGGAGCAGGTGGAATGGATATAGAGCAGGTGGAATGGATATAGAGCAGGTGGAATGGATATAGAGCAAGTAGAATCGATATAGAGCAGGTAGAATGGATATAGGAGCAGGTGGAATGGATATAGAGCAGGTGGAATGGATATAGAGCAGGTGGAATAGATATAGAGCAGGTAGAATCGATATAGAGCAGGTAGAATGGATATAGGAGCAGGTGGAATGGATATAGAGCAGGTGGAATGGATATAGAGCAGGTGGAATGGATATAGAGCAGGTAGAATGGATATAGGAGCAGGTGGAATGGATATAGAGCAAGTAGAATCGACATAGAGCAGGTAGAATGGATATAGGAGCAGGTGGAATGGATATAGAGCAGGTGGAATGGATATAGAGCAGGTAGAATGGATATAGGAGCAGGTGGAATGGATATAGAGCAGGTGGAATGGATATAGAGCAGGTGGAATGGATATAGAGCAGGTGGAATGGATATAGAGCAGGTGGAATGGATATAGGAGCAGTTGGAATGGATATAGAGCAGGTGGAATCGATATAGAGCAAGTAGAATGGATATAGAGCAGGTGGAATGGATATAGAGCAGGTGGAATGGATATAGAGCAGGTAGAATGGATATAGAGCAGGTGGAATTGATATAGAGCAGGTGGAATTGATATAGAGCAAGTAGAATCGATATAGAGCAGGTAGAATGGAGCAGGAGCAGGTGGAATGGATATAGAGCAGGTGGAATCGATATAGAGCAAGTAGAATGGATATAGAGCAGGTGGAATGGATATAGAGCAGGTGGAATGGATATAGAGCAGGTAGAATGGATATAGGAGCAGGTGGAATGGATATAGAGCGCATAGAATGGATATAGAGCAGGTAGAATGGATATAGAGCAGGTGGAATGGATATAGCGCAGGTAGAATGGATATAGAGCAGGTGGAATGGATATAGAGCAGGTAGAATGGATATAGGAGCAGGTGGAATGGATATAGAGCAAGTAGAATCGATATAGAGCAGGTAGAATGGATATAGGAGCAGGTGGAATGGATATAGAGCAGGTGGAATGGATATAGAGCAGGTAGAATGGATATAGGAGCAGGTGGAATGGATATAGAGCAGGTAGAATGGATATAGGAGCAGGTGGAATGGATATAGAGCAAGTAGAATCGATATAGAGCAGGTAGAATGGATATAGGAGCAGGTGAAATGGATATAGAACAGGTGGAATGGATATAGAGCAGGTGGAATGGATATAGAGCAGGTAGAATGGATATAGGAGCAGGTGGAATGGATATAGAGCAGGTGGAATGGATATAGAGCAGGTGGAATGGATATAGAGCAGGTGGAATGGATATAGAGCGCATAGAATGGATATAGAGCAGGTAGAATGGATATAGAGCAGGTGGAATGTATATAGAGCAGGTAGAATGGATATAGGAGCAGGTGGAATGGATATAGGAGCAGGTGGAATGGATATAGAGCAGGTAGAATGGATATAGGAGCAGGTGGAATGGATATAGAGCAGGTGGAATGGATATAGAGCAGGTAGAATGGATATAGGAGCAGGTGGAATGGATATAGAGCAAGTAGAATCGATATAGAGCAGGTAGAATGGATATAGGAGCAGGTGAAATGGATATAGAACAGGTGGAATGGATATAGAGCAGGTGGAATGGATATAGAGCAGGTAGAATGGATATAGGAGCAGGTGGAATGGATATAGAGCAGGTGGAATGGATATAGAGCAGGTGGAATGGATATAGAGCAGGTGGAATGGATATAGAGCGCATAGAATGGATATAGAGCAGGTAGAATGGATATAGAGCAGGTGGAATGTATATAGAGCAGGTAGAATGGATATAGGAGCAGGTGGAATGGATATAGAGCAAGTAGAATCGATATAGCGCAGGTAGAATGGATATAGGAGCAGGTGGAATGGATATAGAGCAGGTGGAATGGATATAGAGCAGGTAGAATGGATATAGGAGCAGGTGGAATGGATATAGAGCGAGTAGAATCGATATAGAGCAGGTAGAATGGATATAGGAGCAGGTGGAATGGATATAGAGCAGGTGGAATGGATATAGAGCAGGTAGAATGGATATAGGAGCAGGTGGAATGGATATAGAGCAGGTGGAATGGATATAGAGCAGGTGGAATGGATATAGAGCAAGTAGAATCGATATAGAGCAGGTAGAATGGATATAGGAGCAGGTGGAATGGATATAGAGCAGGTGGAATCGATATAGAGCAAGTAGAATGGATATAGAGCAGGTGGAATGGATATAGAGCAGGTGGAATGGATATAGAGCAGGTAGAATGGATATAGGAGCAGGTGGAATGGATATAGAGCGCATAGAATGGATATAGAGCAGGTAGAATGGATATAGAGCAGGTGGAATGGATATAGAGCAGGTGGAATGGATATAGAGCAAGTAGAATCGATATAGAGCAGGTAGAATGGATATAGGAGCAGGTGGAAGGGATATAGAGCAGGTGGAATGGATATAGAGCAGGTAGAATGGATACAGGAGCAGGTGGAATGGATATAGAGCAGGTGGAATGGATATAGAGCAGGTGGAATGGATATAGAGCAAGTAGAATCGATATAGAGCAGGTAGAATGGATATAGGGGCAGGTGGAATGGATATAGAGCATGTGGAATGGATATAGAGCAAGTAGAATCGATATAGAGCAGGTAGAATGCATATAGAGCAGGTGGAATGGATATAGAGCAGGTGGAATAGATATAGAGCAGGTAGAATCGATATAGAGCAAGTAGAATGGATATAGGAGCAGGTGGAATGGATATAGAGCAGGTAGAATCGATATAGAGCAGGTAGAATGGATATAGGAGCAGGTGGAATGGATATAGAGCAGGTGGAATGGATATAGAGCAGGTGGAATGGATATAGAGCAGGTAGAATGGATATAGGAGCAGGTGGAATGGATATAGAGCGGATAGAATGGATATAGAGCAGGTGGAATGGATATAGAGCAGGTAGAATGGATATAGAGCAGGTGGAATGGATATAGAGCAGGTGGAATTGATATAGAGCAAGTAGAATCGATATAGAGCAGGTAGAATGGAGCAGGAGCAGGTGGAATGGATATAGAGCAGGTGGAATCGATATAGAGCAAGTAGAATGGATATAGAGCAGGTGGAATGGATATAGAGCAGGTGGAATGGATATAGAGCAGGTAGAATGGATATAGGAGCAGGTGGAATGGATATAGAGCAAGTAGAATCGATATAGCGCAGGTAGAATGGATATAGGAGCAGGTGGAATGGATATAGAGCAGGTGGAATGGATATAGAGCAGGTAGAATGGATATAGGAGCAGGTGGAATGGATATAGAGCGAGTAGAATCGATATAGAGCAGGTAGAATGGATATAGGAGCAGGTGGAATGGATATAGAGCAGGTGGAATGGATATAGAGCAGGTAGAATGGATATAGGAGCAGGTGGAATGGATATAGAGCAGGTGGAATGGATATAGAGCAGGTGGAATGGATATAGAGCAAGTAGAATCGATATAGAGCAGGTAGAATGGATATAGGAGCAGGTGGAATGGATATAGAGCAGGTGGAATCGATATAGAGCAAGTAGAATGGATATAGAGCAGGTGGAATGGATATAGAGCAGGTGGAATGGATATAGAGCAGGTAGAATGGATATAGGAGCAGGTGGAATGGATATAGAGCGCATAGAATGGATATAGAGCAGGTAGAATGGATATAGAGCAGGTGGAATGGATATAGAGCAGGTGGAATGGATATAGAGCAAGTAGAATCGATATAGAGCAGGTAGAATGGATATAGGAGCAGGTGGAAGGGATATAGAGCAGGTGGAATGGATATAGAGCAGGTAGAATGGATACAGGAGCAGGTGGAATGGATATAGAGCAGGTGGAATGGATATAGAGCAGGTGGAATGGATATAGAGCAGGTAGAATGGATATAGGAGCAGGTGGAATGGATATAGAGCGGATAGAATGGATATAGAGCAGGTGGAATGGATATAGAGCAGGTAGAATGGATATAGAGCAGGTGGAATGGATATAGAGCAGGTGGAATTGATATAGAGCAAGTAGAATCGATATAGAGCAGGTAGAATGGAGCAGGAGCAGGTGGAATGGATATAGAGCAGGTGGAATCGATATAGAGCAAGTAGAATGGATATAGAGCAGGTGGAATGGATATAGAGCAGGTGGAATGGATATAGAGCAGGTAGAATGGATATAGGAGCAGGTGGAATGGATATAGAGCGCATAGAATGGATATACAGCAGGTAGAATGGATATAGAGCAGGTGGAATGGATATAGCGCAGGTAGAATGGATATAGACTAGGTGGAATGGATATAGAGCAGGTAGAATGGATATAGGAGCAGGTGGAATGGATATAGAGCGGATAGAATGGATATAGAGCAGGTGGAATGGATATAGAGCAGGTAGAATGGATATAGAGCAGGTGGAATGGATATAGAGCAGGTGGAATGGATATAGAGCAAGTAGAATCGATATAGAGCAGGTAGAATGGATATAGGAGCAGGTGGAATGGATATAGAGCAGGTGGAATCGATATAGAGCAAGTAGAATGGATATAGAGCAGGTGGAATGGATATAGAGCAGGTGGAATGGATATAGAGCAGGTAGAATGGATATAGGAGCAGGTGGAATGGATATAGAGCGCATAGAATGGATATAGAGCAGGTAGAATGGATATAGAGCAGGTGGAATGGATATAGAGCAGGTAGAATGGATATAGGAGCAGGTGGAATGGATATAGAGCGCATAGAATGGATATAGAGCAGGTAGAATGGATATAGAGCAGGTGGAATGGATATAGAGCAGGTGGAATGGATATAGAGCAGGTGGAATGGATATAGAGCAGGTAGAATGGATATAGGAGCAGGTGGAATGGATATAGAGCGAGTAGAATCGATATAGAGCAGGTAGAATGGATATAGGAGCAGGTGGAATGGATATAGAGCAGGTGGAATGGATATAGAGCAGGTAGAATGGATATAGGAGCAGGTGGAATGGATATAGAGCAGGTGGAATGGATATAGAGCAGGTGGAATGGATATAGAGCAAGTAGAATCGATATAGAGCAGGTAGAATGGATATAGGAGCAGGTGGAATGGATATAGAGCAGGTGGAATCGATATAGAGCAAGTAGAATGGATATAGAGCAGGTGGAATGGATATAGAGCAGGTGGAATGGATATAGAGCAGGTAGAATGGATATAGGAGCAGGTGGAATGGATATAGAGCGCATAGAATGGATATAGAGCAGGTAGAATGGATATAGAGCAGGTGGAATGGATATAGAGCAGGTGGAATGGATATAGAGCAAGTAGAATCGATATAGAGCAGGTAGAATGGATATAGGAGCAGGTGGAAGGGATATAGAGCAGGTGGAATGGATATAGAGCAGGTAGAATGGATACAGGAGCAGGTGGAATGGATATAGAGCAGGTGGAATGGATATAGAGCAGGTGGAATGGATATAGAGCAGGTAGAATGGATATAGGAGCAGGTGGAATGGATATAGAGCAGGTGGAATGGATATAGAGCAGGTGGAATAGATATAGAGCAGGTAGAATCGATATAGAGCAGGTAGAATGGATATAGGAGCAGGTGGAATGGATATAGAGCAGGTGGAATGGATATAGAGCAGGTGGAATGGATATAGAGCAGGTAGAATGGATATAGGAGCAGGTGGAATGGATATAGAGCAAGTAGAATCGACATAGAGCAGGTAGAATGGATATAGGAGCAGGTGGAATGGATATAGAGCAGGTGGAATGGATATAGAGCAGGTAGAATGGATATAGGAGCAGGTGGAATGGATATAGAGCAGGTGGAATGGATATAGAGCAGGTGGAATGGATATAGAGCAGGTGGAATGGATATAGAGCAGGTGGAATGGATATAGGAGCAGTTGGAATGGATATAGAGCAGGTGGAATCGATATAGAGCAAGTAGAATGGATATAGAGCAGGTGGAATGGATATAGAGCAGGTGGAATGGATATAGAGCAGGTAGAATGGATATAGAGCAGGTGGAATGGATATAGAGCAGGTGGAATTGATATAGAGCAAGTAGAATCGATATAGAGCAGGTAGAATGGAGCAGGAGCAGGTGGAATGGATATAGAGCAGGTGGAATCGATATAGAGCAAGTAGAATGGATATAGAGCAGGTGGAATTGATATAGAGCAGGTGGAATGGATATAGAGCAGGTGGAATGGATATAGAGCAGGTGGAATGGATATAGGAGCAGTTGGAATGGATATAGAGCAGGTGGAATCGATATAGAGCAAGTAGAATGGATATAGAGCAGGTGGAATGGATATAGAGCAGGTGGAATGGATATAGAGCAGGTAGAATGGATATAGAGCAGGTGGAATGGATATAGAGCAGGTGGAATTGATATAGAGCAAGTAGAATCGATATAGAGCAGGTAGAATGGAGCAGGAGCAGGTGGAATGGATATAGAGCAGGTGGAATCGATATAGAGCAAGTAGAATGGATATAGAGCAGGTGGAATGGATATAGAGCAGGTGGAATGGATATAGAGCAGGTAGAATGGATATAGGAGCAGGTGGAATGGATATAGAGCGCATAGAATGGATATAGAGCAGGTAGAATGGATATAGAGCAGGTGGAATGGATATAGCGCAGGTAGAATGGATATAGAGCAGGTGGAATGGATATAGAGCAGGTAGAATGGATATAGGAGCAGGTGGAATGGATATAGAGCAAGTAGAATCGATATAGAGCAGGTAGAATGGATATAGGAGCAGGTGGAATGGATATAGAGCAGGTGGAATGGATATAGAGCAGGTAGAATGGATATAGGAGCAGGTGGAATGGATATAGAGCAAGTAGAATCGATATAGAGCAGGTAGAATGGATATAGGAGCAGGTGGAATGGATATAGAGCAGGTGGAATGGATATAGAGCAGGTAGAATGGATATAGGAGCAGGTGGAATGGATATAGAGCAAGTAGAATCGATATAGAGCAGGTAGAATGGATATAGGAGCAGGTGAAATGGATATAGAACAGGTGGAATGGATATAGAGCAGGTGGAATGGATATAGAGCAGGTGGAATGGATATAGAGCGCATAGAATGGATATAGAGCAGGTAGAATGGATATAGAGCAGGTGGAATGTATATAGAGCAGGTAGAATGGATATAGGAGCAGGTGGAATGGATATAGAGCAAGTAGAATCGATATAGCGCAGGTAGAATGGATATAGGAGCAGGTGGAATGGATATAGAGCAGGTGGAATGGATATAGAGCAGGTAGAATGGATATAGGAGCAGGTGGAATGGATATAGAGCGAGTAGAATCGATATAGAGCAGGTAGAATGGATATAGGAGCAGGTGGAATGGATATAGAGCAGGTGGAATGGATATAGAGCAGGTAGAATGGATATAGGAGCAGGTGGAATGGATATAGAGCAGGTGGAATGGATATAGAGCAGGTGGAATGGATATAGAGCAAGTAGAATCGATATAGAGCAGGTAGAATGGATATAGGAGCAGGTGGAATGGATATAGAGCAGGTGGAATCGATATAGAGCAAGTAGAATGGATATAGAGCAGGTGGAATGGATATAGAGCAGGTGGAATGGATATAGAGCAGGTAGAATGGATATAGGAGCAGGTGGAATGGATATAGAGCGCATAGAATGGATATAGAGCAGGTAGAATGGATATAGAGCAGGTGGAATGGATATAGAGCAGGTGGAATGGATATAGAGCAAGTAGAATCGATATAGAGCAGGTAGAATGGATATAGGAGCAGGTGGAAGGGATATAGAGCAGGTGGAATGGATATAGAGCAGGTAGAATGGATATAGGAGCAGGTGGAATGGATATAGAGCAGGTGGAATGGATATAGAGCAGGTGGAATGGATATAGAGCAAGTAGAATCGATATAGAGCAGGTAGAATGGATATAGGGGCAGGTGGAATGGATATAGAGCATGTGGAATGGATATAGAGCAAGTAGAATCGATATAGAGCAGGTAGAATGCATATAGAGCAGGTGGAATGGATATAGAGCAGGTGGAATAGATATAGAGCAGGTAGAATCGATATAGAGCAAGTAGAATGGATATAGGAGCAGGTGGAATGGATATAGAGCAGGTAGAATCGATATAGAGCAGGTAGAATGGATATAGGAGCAGGTGGAATGGATATAGAGCAGGTGGAATGGATATAGAGCAGGTGGAATGGATATAGAGCAGGTAGAATGGATATAGGAGCAGGTGGAATGGATATAGAGCGGATAGAATGGATATAGAGCAGGTGGAATGGATATAGAGCAGGTAGAATGGATATAGAGCAGGTGGAATGGATATAGAGCAGGTGGAATTGATATAGAGCAAGTAGAATCGATATAGAGCAGGTAGAATGGAGCAGGAGCAGGTGGAATGGATATAGAGCAGGTGGAATCGATATAGAGCAAGTAGAATGGATATAGAGCAGGTGGAATGGATATAGAGCAGGTGGAATGGATATAGAGCAGGTAGAATGGATATAGGAGCAGGTGGAATGGATATAGAGCGCATAGAATGGATATACAGCAGGTAGAATGGATATAGAGCAGGTGGAATGGATATAGCGCAGGTAGAATGGATATAGACTAGGTGGAATGGATATAGAGCAGGTAGAATGGATATAGGAGCAGGTGGAATGGATATAGAGCGGATAGAATGGATATAGAGCAGGTGGAATGGATATAGAGCAGGTAGAATGGATATAGAGCAGGTGGAATGGATATAGAGCAGGTGGAATGGATATAGAGCAAGTAGAATCGATATAGAGCAGGTAGAATGGATATAGGAGCAGGTGGAATGGATATAGAGCAGGTAGAATCGATATAGAGCAGGTAGAATGGATATAGGAGCAGGTGGAATGGATATAGAGCAGGTGGAATGGATATAGAGCAGGTGGAATGGATATAGAGCAGGTAGAATGGATATAGGAGCAGGTGGAATGGATATAGAGCGGATAGAATGGATATAGAGCAGGTGGAATGGATATAGAGCAGGTAGAATGGATATAGAGCAGGTGGAATGGATATAGAGCAGGTGGAATTGATATAGAGCAAGTAGAATCGATATAGAGCAGGTAGAATGGAGCAGGAGCAGGTGGAATGGATATAGAGCAGGTGGAATCGATATAGAGCAAGTAGAATGGATATAGAGCAGGTGGAATGGATATAGAGCAGGTGGAATGGATATAGAGCAGGTAGAATGGATATAGGAGCAGGTGGAATGGATATAGAGCGCATAGAATGGATATACAGCAGGTAGAATGGATATAGAGCAGGTGGAATGGATATAGCGCAGGTAGAATGGATATAGACTAGGTGGAATGGATATAGAGCAGGTAGAATGGATATAGGAGCAGGTGGAATGGATATAGAGCGGATAGAATGGATATAGAGCAGGTGGAATGGATATAGAGCAGGTAGAATGGATATAGAGCAGGTGGAATGGATATAGAGCAGGTGGAATGGATATAGAGCAAGTAGAATCGATATAGAGCAGGTAGAATGGATATAGGAGCAGGTGGAATGGATATAGAGCAGGTGGAATCGATATAGAGCAAGTAGAATGGATATAGAGCAGGTGGAATGGATATAGAGCAGGTGGAATGGATATAGAGCAGGTAGAATGGATATAGGAGCAGGTGGAATGGATATAGAGCGCATAGAATGGATATAGAGCAGGTAGAATGGATATAGAGCAGGTGGAATGGATATAGAGCAGGTAGAATGGATATAGGAGCAGGTGGAATGGATATAGAGCAAGTAGAATCGATATAGCGCAGGTAGAATGGATATAGAGCAGGTGGAATGGATATAGAGCAGGTAGAATGGATATAGGAGCAGGTGGAATGGATATAGAGCGCATAGAATGGATATAGAGCAGGTAGAATGGATATAGAGCAGGTGGAATGGATATAGAGCAGGTGGAATGGATATAGAGCAGGTGGAATGGATATAGAGCAGGTAGAATGGATATAGGAGCAGGTGGAATGGATATAGAGCAGGTAGAATGGATATAGGAGCAGGTGGAATGGATATAGAGCGAGTAGAATCGATATAGAGCAGGTAGAATGGATATAGGAGCAGGTGGAATGGATATAGAGCAGGTGGAATGGATATAGAGCAGGTGGAATGGATATAGAGCAAGTAGAATCGATATAGAGCAGGTAGAATGGATATAGGAGCAGGTGGAATGGATATAGAGCAGGTGGAATGGATATAGAGCAGGTGGAATAGATATAGAGCAGGTAGAATCGATATAGAGCAGGTAGAATGGATATAGGAGCAGGTGGAATGGATATAGAGCAGGTGGAATGGATATAGAGCAGGTGGAATGGATATAGAGCAGGTAGAATGGATATAGGAGCAGGTGGAATGGATATAGAGCAAGTAGAATCGACATAGAGCAGGTAGAATGGATATAGGAGCAGGTGGAATGGATATAGAGCAGGTGGAATGGATATAGAGCAGGTAGAATGGATATAGGAGCAGGTGGAATGGATATAGAGCAGGTGGAATGGATATAGAGCAGGTGGAATGGATATAGAGCAGGTGGAATGGATATAGAGCAGGTGGAATGGATATAGGAGCAGTTGGAATGGATATAGAGCAGGTGGAATCGATATAGAGCAAGTAGAATGGATATAGAGCAGGTGGAATGGATATAGAGCAGGTGGAATGGATATAGAGCAGGTAGAATGGATATAGAGCAGGTGGAATGGATATAGAGCAGGTGGAATTGATATAGAGCAAGTAGAATCGATATAGAGCAGGTAGAATGGAGCAGGAGCAGGTGGAATGGATATAGAGCAGGTGGAATCGATATAGAGCAAGTAGAATGGATATAGAGCAGGTGGAATGGATATAGAGCAGGTGGAATGGATATAGAGCAGGTGGAATGGATATAGAGCAGGTGGAATGGATATAGGAGCAGTTGGAATGGATATAGAGCAGGTGGAATCGATATAGAGCAAGTAGAATGGATATAGAGCAGGTGGAATGGATATAGAGCAGGTGGAATGGATATAGAGCAGGTAGAATGGATATAGAGCAGGTGGAATGGATATAGAGCAGGTGGAATTGATATAGAGCAAGTAGAATCGATATAGAGCAGGTAGAATGGAGCAGGAGCAGGTGGAATGGATATAGAGCAGGTGGAATCGATATAGAGCAAGTAGAATGGATATAGAGCAGGTGGAATGGATATAGAGCAGGTGGAATGGATATAGAGCAGGTAGAATGGATATAGGAGCAGGTGGAATGGATATAGAGCGCATAGAATGGATATAGAGCAGGTAGAATGGATATAGAGCAGGTGGAATGGATATAGCGCAGGTAGAATGGATATAGAGCAGGTGGAATGGATATAGAGCAGGTAGAATGGATATAGGAGCAGGTGGAATGGATATAGAGCAAGTAGAATCGATATAGAGCAGGTAGAATGGATATAGGAGCAGGTGGAATGGATATAGAGCAGGTGGAATGGATATAGAGCAGGTAGAATGGATATAGGAGCAGGTGGAATGGATATAGAGCAAGTAGAATCGATATAGAGCAGGTAGAATGGATATAGGAGCAGGTGGAATGGATATAGAGCAGGTGGAATGGATATAGAGCAGGTAGAATGGATATAGGAGCAGGTGGAATGGATATAGAGCAAGTAGAATCGATATAGAGCAGGTAGAATGGATATAGGAGCAGGTGAAATGGATATAGAACAGGTGGAATGGATATAGAGCAGGTGGAATGGATATAGAGCAGGTGGAATGGATATAGAGCGCATAGAATGGATATAGAGCAGGTAGAATGGATATAGAGCAGGTGGAATGTATATAGAGCAGGTAGAATGGATATAGGAGCAGGTGGAATGGATATAGAGCAAGTAGAATCGATATAGCGCAGGTAGAATGGATATAGGAGCAGGTGGAATGGATATAGAGCAGGTGGAATGGATATAGAGCAGGTAGAATGGATATAGGAGCAGGTGGAATGGATATAGAGCGAGTAGAATCGATATAGAGCAGGTAGAATGGATATAGGAGCAGGTGGAATGGATATAGAGCAGGTGGAATGGATATAGAGCAGGTAGAATGGATATAGGAGCAGGTGGAATGGATATAGAGCAGGTGGAATGGATATAGAGCAGGTGGAATGGATATAGAGCAAGTAGAATCGATATAGAGCAGGTAGAATGGATATAGGAGCAGGTGGAATGGATATAGAGCAGGTGGAATCGATATAGAGCAAGTAGAATGGATATAGAGCAGGTGGAATGGATATAGAGCAGGTGGAATGGATATAGAGCAGGTAGAATGGATATAGGAGCAGGTGGAATGGATATAGAGCGCATAGAATGGATATAGAGCAGGTAGAATGGATATAGAGCAGGTGGAATGGATATAGAGCAGGTGGAATGGATATAGAGCAAGTAGAATCGATATAGAGCAGGTAGAATGGATATAGGAGCAGGTGGAAGGGATATAGAGCAGGTGGAATGGATATAGAGCAGGTAGAATGGATACAGGAGCAGGTGGAATGGATATAGAGCAGGTGGAATGGATATAGAGCAGGTGGAATGGATATAGAGCAAGTAGAATCGATATAGAGCAGGTAGAATGGATATAGGGGCAGGTGGAATGGATATAGAGCATGTGGAATGGATATAGAGCAAGTAGAATCGATATAGAGCAGGTAGAATGCATATAGAGCAGGTGGAATGGATATAGAGCAGGTGGAATAGATATAGAGCAGGTAGAATCGATATAGAGCAAGTAGAATGGATATAGGAGCAGGTGGAATGGATATAGAGCAGGTAGAATCGATATAGAGCAGGTAGAATGGATATAGGAGCAGGTGGAATGGATATAGAGCAGGTGGAATGGATATAGAGCAGGTGGAATGGATATAGAGCAGGTAGAATGGATATAGGAGCAGGTGGAATGGATATAGAGCGGATAGAATGGATATAGAGCAGGTGGAATGGATATAGAGCAGGTAGAATGGATATAGAGCAGGTGGAATGGATATAGAGCAGGTGGAATTGATATAGAGCAAGTAGAATCGATATAGAGCAGGTAGAATGGAGCAGGAGCAGGTGGAATGGATATAGAGCAGGTGGAATCGATATAGAGCAAGTAGAATGGATATAGAGCAGGTGGAATGGATATAGAGCAGGTGGAATGGATATAGAGCAGGTAGAATGGATATAGGAGCAGGTGGAATGGATATAGAGCGCATAGAATGGATATACAGCAGGTAGAATGGATATAGAGCAGGTGGAATGGATATAGCGCAGGTAGAATGGATATAGACTAGGTGGAATGGATATAGAGCAGGTAGAATGGATATAGGAGCAGGTGGAATGGATATAGAGCGGATAGAATGGATATAGAGCAGGTGGAATGGATATAGAGCAGGTAGAATGGATATAGAGCAGGTGGAATGGATATAGAGCAGGTGGAATGGATATAGAGCAAGTAGAATCGATATAGAGCAGGTAGAATGGATATAGGAGCAGGTGGAATGGATATAGAGCAGGTGGAATCGATATAGAGCAAGTAGAATGGATATAGAGCAGGTAGAATGGATATAGGAGCAGGTGGAATGGATATAGAGCGCATAGAATGGATATAGAGCAGGTAGAATGGATATAGAGCAGGTGGAATGGATATAGGAGCAGGTGGAATGGATATAGAGCAAGTAGAATCGATATAGCGCAGGTAGAATGGATATAGAGCAGGTGGAATGGATATAGAGCAGGTAGAATGGATATAGGAGCAGGTGGAATGGATATAGAGCGCATAGAATGGATATAGAGCAGGTAGAATGGATATAGAGCAGGTGGAATGGATATAGAGCAGGTGGAATGGATATAGAGCAGGTGGAATGGATATAGAGCAGGTAGAATGGATATAGGAGCAGGTGGAATGGATATAGAGCAGGTAGAATGGATATAGGAGCAGGTGGAATGGATATAGAGCGAGTAGAATCGATATAGAGCAGGTAGAATGGATATAGGAGCAGGTGGAATGGATATAGAGCAGGTGGAATGGATATAGAGCAGGTGGAATGGATATAGAGCAAGTAGAATCGATATAGAGCAGGTAGAATGGATATAGGAGCAGGTGGAATGGATATAGAGCAGGTGGAATGGATATAGAGCAGGTGGAATAGATATAGAGCAGGTAGAATCGATATAGAGCAGGTAGAATGGATATAGGAGCAGGTGGAATGGATATAGAGCAGGTGGAATGGATATAGAGCAGGTGGAATGGATATAGAGCAGGTAGAATGGATATAGGAGCAGGTGGAATGGATATAGAGCAAGTAGAATCGACATAGAGCAGGTAGAATGGATATAGGAGCAGGTGGAATGGATATAGAGCAGGTGGAATGGATATAGAGCAGGTAGAATGGATATAGGAGCAGGTGGAATGGATATAGAGCAGGTGGAATGGATATAGAGCAGGTGGAATGGATATAGAGCAGGTGGAATGGATATAGAGCAGGTGGAATGGATATAGGAGCAGTTGGAATGGATATAGAGCAGGTGGAATCGATATAGAGCAAGTAGAATGGATATAGAGCAGGTGGAATGGATATAGAGCAGGTGGAATGGATATAGAGCAGGTAGAATGGATATAGAGCAGGTGGAATGGATATAGAGCAGGTGGAATTGATATAGAGCAAGTAGAATCGATATAGAGCAGGTAGAATGGAGCAGGAGCAGGTGGAATGGATATAGAGCAGGTGGAATCGATATAGAGCAAGTAGAATGGATATAGAGCAGGTGGAATGGATATAGAGCAGGTGGAATGGATATAGAGCAGGTAGAATGGATATAGGAGCAGGTGGAATGGATATAGAGCGCATAGAATGGATATACAGCAGGTAGAATGGATATAGAGCAGGTGGAATGGATATAGCGCAGGTAGAATGGATATAGACTAGGTGGAATGGATATAGAGCAGGTAGAATGGATATAGGAGCAGGTGGAATGGATATAGAGCGGATAGAATGGATATAGAGCAGGTGGAATGGATATAGAGCAGGTAGAATGGATATAGAGCAGGTGGAATGGATATAGAGCAGGTGGAATGGATATAGAGCAAGTAGAATCGATATAGAGCAGGTAGAATGGATATAGGAGCAGGTGGAATGGATATAGAGCAGGTGGAATCGATATAGAGCAAGTAGAATGGATATAGAGCAGGTGGAATGGATATAGAGCAGGTGGAATGGATATAGAGCAGGTAGAATGGATATAGGAGCAGGTGGAATGGATATAGAGCGCATAGAATGGATATAGAGCAGGTAGAATGGATATAGAGCAGGTGGAATGGATATAGAGCAGGTAGAATGGATATAGGAGCAGGTGGAATGGATATAGAGCAAGTAGAATCGATATAGCGCAGGTAGAATGGATATAGAGCAGGTGGAATGGATATAGAGCAGGTAGAATGGATATAGGAGCAGGTGGAATGGATATAGAGCGCATAGAATGGATATAGAGCAGGTAGAATGGATATAGAGCAGGTGGAATGGATATAGAGCAGGTGGAATGGATATAGAGCAGGTGGAATGGATATAGAGCAGGTAGAATGGATATAGGAGCAGGTGGAATGGATATAGAGCAGGTAGAATGGATATAGGAGCAGGTGGAATGGATATAGAGCGAGTAGAATCGATATAGAGCAGGTAGAATGGATATAGGAGCAGGTGGAATGGATATAGAGCAGGTGGAATGGATATAGAGCAGGTAGAATGGATATAGCAGCAGGTGGAATGGATATAGAGCAGGTGGAATGGATATAGAGCAGGTGGAATGGATATAGAGCAAGTAGAATCGATATAGAGCAGGTAGAATGGATATAGGAGCAGGTGGAATGGATATAGAGCAGGTGGAATCGATATAGAGCAAGTAGAATGGATATAGAGCAGGTGGAATGGATATAGAGCAGGTGGAATGGATATAGAGCAGGTGGAATGGATATAGAGCAGGTGGAATGGATATAGAGCAGGTAGAATGGATATAGGAGCAGGTGGAATGGATATAGAGCGGATAGAATGGATATAGAGCAGGTGGAATGGATATAGAGCAGGTAGAATGGATATAGGAGCAGGTGGAATGGATATAGAGCAGGTAGAATGGATATAGGAGCAGGTGGAATGGATATAGAGCAGGTGGAATGGATATAGAGCAGGTGGAATAGATATAGAGCAGGTAGAATCGATATAGAGCAGGTAGAATGGATATAGGAGCAGGTGGAATGGATATAGAGCAGGTGGAATGGATATAGAGCAGGTGGAATGGATATAGAGCAGGTAGAATGGATATAGGAGCAGGTGGAATGGATATAGAGCGGATAGAATGGATATAGAGCAGGTGGAATGGATATAGAGCAGGTAGAATGGATATAGGAGCAGGTGGAATGGATATAGAGCAGGTAGAATGGATATAGGAGCAGGTGGAATGGATATAGAGCAAGTAGAATCGACATAGAGCAGGTAGAATGGATATAGGAGCAGGTGGAATGGATATAGAGCAGGTGGAATGGATATAGAGCAGGTGGAATGGATATAGAGCAGGTAGAATGGATATAGGAGCAGGTGGAATGGATATAGAGCAGGTGGAATGGATATAGAGCAGGTGGAATCGATATAGAGCAAGTAGAATGGATATAGAGCAGGTGGAATGGATATAGAGCAGGTGGAATGGATATAGAGCAGGTAGAATGGATATAGAGCAGGTGGAATGGATATAGAGCAGGTGGAATTGATATAGAGCAAGTAGAATCGATATAGAGCAGGTAGAATGGAGCAGGAGCAGGTGGAATGGATATAGAGCAGGTGGAATCGATATAGAGCAAGTAGAATGGATATAGAGCAGGTGGAATGGATATAGAGCAGGTGGAATGGATATAGAGCAGGTAGAATGGATATAGGAGCAGGTGGAATGGATATAGAGCGCATAGAATGGATATAGAGCAGGTAGAATGGATATAGAGCAGGTGGAATAGATATAGCGCAGGTAGAATGGATATAGAGCAGGTGGAATGGATATAGAGCAGGTAGAATGGATATAGGAGCAGGTGGAATGGATATAGAGCAAGTAGAATCGATATAGAGCAGGTAGAATGGATATAGGAGCAGGTGGAATGGATATAGAGCAGGTGGAATGGATATAGAGCAGGTAGAATGGATATAGGAGCAGGTGGAATGGATATAGAGCAAGTAGAATCGATATAGAGCAGGTAGAATGGATATAGGAGCAGGTGGAATGGATATAGAGCAGGTGGAATGGATATAGAGCAGGTAGAATGGATATAGGAGCAGGTGGAATGGATATAGAGCAAGTAGAATCGATATAGAGCAGGTAGAATGGATATAGGAGCAGGTGGAATGGATATAGAACAGGTGGAATGGATATAGAGCAGGTAGAATGGATATAGGAGCAGGTGGAATGGATATAGAGCAGGTGGAATGGATATAGAGCAGGTGGAATGGATATAGAGCGCATAGAATGGATATAGAGCAGGTAGAATGGATATAGAGCAGGTGGAATGGATATAGAGCAGGTAGAATGGATATAGGAGCAGGTGGAATGGATATAGAGCAAGTAGAATCGATATAGCGCAGGTAGAATGGATATAGGAGCAGGTGGAATGGATATAGAGCAGGTGGAATGGATATAGAGCAGGTAGAATGGATATAGGAGCAGGTGGAATGGATATAGAGCGAGTAGAATCGATATAGAGCAGGTAGAATGGATATAGGAGCAGGTGGAATGGATATAGAGCGAGTAGAATCGATATAGAGCAGGTAGAATGGATATAGGAGCAGGTGGAATGGATGTAGAGCAGGTGGAATGGATATAGAGCAGGTAGAATGGATATAGGAGCAGGTGGAATGGATATAGAGCAGGTGGAATGGATATAGAGCAGGTGGAATGGATATAGAGCAAGTAGAATCGATATAGAGCAGGTAGAATGGATATAGGAGCAGGTGGAATGGATATAGAGCAGGTGGAATCGATATAGAGCAAGTAGAATGGATATAGAGCAGGTGGAATAGATATAGAGCAGGTGGAATGGATATAGAGCAGGTAGAATGGATATAGGAGCAGGTGGAATGGATATAGAGCGCATAGAATGGATATAGAGCAGGTAGAATGGATATAGAGCAGGTGGAATGGATATAGAGCAGGTGGAATGGATATAGAGCAAGTAGAATCGATATAGAGCAGGTAGAATGGATATAGGAGCAGGTGGAAGGGATATAGAGCAGGTGGAATGGATATAGAGCAGGTAGAATGGATACAGGAGCAGGTGGAATGGATATAGAGCAGGTGGAATGGATATAGAGCAGGTGGAATGGATATAGAGCAAGTAGAATCGATATAGAGCAGGTACAATGGATATAGGAGCAGGTGGAATGGATATAGAGCAGGTGGAATGGATATAGAGCAAGTAGAATCGATATAGAGCAGGTAGAATGGATATAGGAGCAGGTGGAATGCATATAGAGCAGGTGGAATGGATATAGAGCAGGTGGAATAGATATAGAGCAGGTAGAATCGATATAGAGCAAGTAGAATGGATATAGGAGCAGGTGGAATGGATATAGAGCAGGTAGAATCGATATAGAGCAGGTAGAATGGATATAGGAGCAGGTGGAATGGATATAGAGCAGGTGGAATGGATATAGAGCAGGTGGAATGGATATAGAGCAGGTAGAATGGATATAGGAGCAGGTGGAATGGATATAGAGCGGATAGAATGGATATAGAGCAGGTGGAATGGATATAGAGCAGGTAGAATGGATATAGAGCAGGTGGAATGGATATAGAGCAGGTGGAATTGATATAGAGCAAGTAGAATCGATATAGAGCAGGTAGAATGGAGCAGGAGCAGGTGGAATGGATATAGAGCAGGTGGAATGGATATAGAGCGGGTAGAATGGATATAGGAGCAGGTGGAATGGATATAGAGCAAGTAGAATCGATATAGAGCAGGTAGAATGGATATAGGAGCAGGTGGAATGGATATAGAACAGGTGGAATGGATATAGAGCAGGTAGAATGGATATAGGAGCAGGTGGAATGGATATAGAGCAGGTGGAATGGATATAGAGCAGGTGGAATGGATATAGAGCGCATAGAATGGATATAGAGCAGGTAGAATGGATATAGAGCAGGTGGAATGGATATAGAGCAGGTAGAATGGATATAGGAGCAGGTGGAATGGATATAGAGCAAGTAGAATCGATATAGCGCAGGTAGAATGGATATAGGAGCAGGTGGAATGGATATAGAGCAGGTGGAATGGATATAGAGCAGGTAGAATGGATATAGGAGCAGGTGGAATGGATATAGAGCGAGTAGAATCGATATAGAGCAGGTAGAATGGATATAGGAGCAGGTGGAATGGATATAGAGCAGGTGGAATGGATATAGAGCAGGTAGAATGGATATAGGAGCAGGTGGAATGGATATAGAGCAGGTGGAATGGATATAGAGCAGGTGGAATGGATATAGAGCAAGTAGAATCGATATAGAGCAGGTAGAATGGATATAGGAGCAGGTGGAATGGATATAGAGCAGGTGGAATCGATATAGAGCAAGTAGAATGGATATAGAGCAGGTGGAATAGATATAGAGCAGGTGGAATGGATATAGAGCAGGTAGAATGGAAATAGGAGCAGGTGGAATGGATATAGAGCGCATAGAATGGATATAGAGCAGGTAGAATGGATATAGAGCAGGTGGAATGGATATAGAGCAGGTGGAATGGATATAGAGCAAGTAGAATCGATATAGAGCAGGTAGAATGGATATAGGAGCAGGTGGAAGGGATATAGAGCAGGTGGAATGGATATAGAGCAGGTAGAATGGATACAGGAGCAGGTGGAATGGATATAGAGCAGGTGGAATGGATATAGAGCAAGTAGAATCGATATAGAGCAGGTACAATGGATATAGGAGCAGGTGGAATGGATATAGAGCAGGTGGAATGGATATAGAGCAAGTAGAATCGATATAGAGCAGGTAGAATGGATATAGGAGCAGGTGGAATGCATATAGAGCAGGTGGAATGGATATAGAGCAGGTGGAATAGATATAGAGCAGGTAGAATCGATATAGAGCAAGTAGAATGGATATAGGAGCAGGTGGAATGGATATAGAGCAGGTAGAATCGATATAGAGCAGGTAGAATGGATATAGGAGCAGGTGGAATGGATATAGAGCAGGTGGAATGGATATAGAGCAGGTGGAATGGATATAGAGCAGGTAGAATGGATATAGGAGCAGGTGGAATGGATATAGAGCGGATAGAATGGATATAGAGCAGGTGGAATGGATATAGAGCAGGTAGAATGGATATAGAGCAGGTGGAATGGATATAGAGCAGGTGGAATGGATATAGAGCAGGTGGAATGGATATAGAGCAGGTGGAATGGATATAGAGCGCATAGAATGGATATAGAGCAGGTAGAATGGATATAGAGCAGGTGGAATGGATATAGAGCAGGTAGAATGGATATAGGAGCAGGTGGAATGGATATAGAGCAAGTAGAATCGATATAGCGCAGGTAGAATGGATATAGGAGCAGGTGGAATGGATATAGAGCAGGTGGAATGGATATAGAGCAGGTAGAATGGATATAGGAGCAGGTGGAATGGATATAGAGCAGGTAGAATGGATATAGGAGCAGGTGGAATGGATATAGAGCGAGTAGAATCGATATAGAGCAGGTAGAATGGATATAGGAGCAGGTGGAATGGATATAGAGCAGGTGGAATGGATATAGAGCAGGTAGAATGGATATAGCAGCAGGTGGAATGGATATAGAGCAGGTGGAATGGATATAGAGCAGGTGGAATGGATATAGAGCAAGTAGAATCGATATAGAGCAGGTAGAATGGATATAGGAGCAGGTGGAATGGATATAGAGCAGGTGGAATCGATATAGAGCAAGTAGAATGGATATAGAGCAGGTGGAATGGATATAGAGCAGGTGGAATGGATATAGAGCAGGTGGAATGGATATAGAGCAGGTGGAATGGATATAGAGCAGGTAGAATGGATATAGGAGCAGGTGGAATGGATATAGAGCAAGTAGAATCGATATAGAGCAGGTAGAATGGATATAGGAGCAGGTGGAATGGATATAGAGCAGGTGGAATGGATATAGAGCAGGTAGAATGGATATAGGAGCAGGTGGAATGGATATAGAGCAAGTAGAATCGATATAGAGCATGTAGAATGGATATAGGAGCAGGTGGAATGGATATAGAGCAGGTGGAATGGATATAGAGCAGGTAGAATGGATATAGGAGCAGGTGGAATGGATATAGAGCAAGTAGAATCGATATAGAGCAGGTAGAATGGATATAGGAGCAGGTGGAATGGATATAGAACAGGTGGAATGGATATAGAGCAGGTAGAATGGATATAGGAGCAGGTGGAATGGATATAGAGCAGGTGGAATGGATATAGAGCAGGTGGAATGGATATAGAGCAGGTGGAATGGATATAGAGCGCATAGAATGGATATAGAGCAGGTAGAATGGATATAGAGCAGGTGGAATGGATATAGAGCAGGTAGAATGGATATAGGAGCAGGTGGAATGGATATAGAGCAAGTAGAATCGATATAGCGCAGGTAGAATGGATATAGGAGCAGGTGGAATGGATATAGAGCAGGTGGAATGGATATAGAGCAGGTAGAATGGATATAGGAGCAGGTGGAATGGATATAGAGCGAGTAGAATCGATATAGAGCAGGTAGAATGGATATAGGAGCAGGTGGAATGGATATAGAGCAGGTGGAATGGATATAGAGCAGGTAGAATGGATATAGGAGCAGGTGGAATGGATATAGAGCAGGTGGAATGGATATAGAGCAGGTGGAATGGATATAGAGCAAGTAGAATCGATATAGAGCAGGTAGAATGGATATAGGAGCAGGTGGAATGGATATAGAGCAGGTGGAATCGATATAGAGCAAGTAGAATGGATATAGAGCAGGTGGAATAGATATAGAGCAGGTGGAATGGATATAGAGCAGGTAGAATGGATATAGGAGCAGGTGGAATGGATATAGAGCGCATAGAATGGATATAGAGCAGGTAGAATGGATATAGAGCAGGTGGAATGGATATAGAGCAGGTGGAATGGATATAGAGCAAGTAGAATCGATATAGAGCAGGTAGAATGGATATAGGAGCAGGTGGAAGGGATATAGAGCAGGTGGAATGGATATAGAGCAGGTAGAATGGATACAGGAGCAGGTGGAATGGATATAGAGCAGGTGGAATGGATATAGAGCAGGTGGAATGGATATAGAGCAAGTAGAATCGATATAGAGCAGGTACAATGGATATAGGAGCAGGTGGAATGGATATAGAGCAGGTGGAATGGATATAGAGCAAGTAGAATCGATATAGAGCAGGTAGAATGGATATAGGAGCAGGTGGAATGCATATAGAGCAGGTGGAATGGATATAGAGCAGGTGGAATAGATATAGAGCAGGTAGAATCGATATAGAGCAAGTAGAATGGATATAGGAGCAGGTGGAATGGATATAGAGCAGGTAGAATCGATATAGAGCAGGTAGAATGGATATAGGAGCAGGTGGAATGGATATAGAGCAGGTGGAATGGATATAGAGCAGGTGGAATGGATATAGAGCAGGTAGAATGGATATAGGAGCAGGTGGAATGGATATAGAGCGGATAGAATGGATATAGAGCAGGTGGAATGGATATAGAGCAGGTAGAATGGATATAGAGCAGGTGGAATGGATATAGAGCAGGTGGAATTGATATAGAGCAAGTAGAATCGATATAGAGCAGGTAGAATGGAGCAGGAGCAGGTGGAATGGATATAGAGCAGGTGGAATCGATATAGAGCAAGTAGAATGGATATAGAGCAGGTGGAATGGATATAGAGCAGGTGGAATGGATATAGAGCAGGTAGAATGGATATAGGAGCAGGTGGAATGGATATAGAGCGCATAGAATGGATATACAGCAGGTAGAATGGATATAGAGCAGGTGGAATGGATATAGCGCAGGTAGAATGGATATAGAGCAGGTGGAATGGATATAGAGCAGGTAGAATGGATATAGGAGCAGGTGGAATGGATATAGAGCAAGTAGAATCGATATAGAGCAGGTAGAATGGATATAGGAGCAGGTGGAATGGATATAGAGCAGGTGGAATGGATATAGAGCAGGTAGAATGGATATAGGAGCAGGTGGAATGGATATAGAGCAAGTAGATTCGATATAGAGCAGGTAGAATGGATATAGGAGCAGGTGGAATGGATATAGAGCAGGTGGAATGGATATAGAGCAGGTAGAATGGATATAGGAGCAGGTGGAATGGATATAGAGCAAGTAGAATCGATATAGAGCAGGTAGAATGGATATAGGAGCAGGTGGAATGGATATAGAACAGGTGGAATGGATATAGAGCAGGTGGAATGGATATAGAGCTGGTAGAATGGATATAGGAGCAGGTGGAATGGATATAGAGCAGGTGGAATGGATATAGAGCAGGTGGAATGGATATAGAGCAGGTGGAATGGATATAGAGCGCATAGAATGGATATAGAGCAGGTAGAATGGATATAGAGCAGGTGGAATGGATATAGAGCAGGTAGAATGGATATAGGAGCAGGTGGAATGGATATAGAGCAAGTAGAATCGATATAGCGCAGGTAGAATGGATATAGGAGCAGGTGGAATGGATATAGAGCAGGTGGAATGGATATAGAGCAGGTAGAATGGATATAGGAGCAGGTGGAATGGATATAGAGCAGGTAGAATGGATATAGGAGCAGGTGGAATGGATATAGAGCGAGTAGAATCGATATAGAGCAGGTAGAATGGATATAGGAGCAGGTGGAATGGATATAGAGCAGGTGGAATGGATATAGAGCAGGTAGAATGGATATAGCAGCAGGTGGAATGGATATAGAGCAGGTGGAATGGATATAGAGCAGGTGGAATGGATATAGAGCAAGTAGAATCGATATAGAGCAGGTAGAATGGATATAGGAGCAGGTGGAATGGATATAGAGCAGGTGGAATCGATATAGAGCAAGTAGAATGGATATAGAGCAGGTGGAATGGATATAGAGCAGGTGGAATGGATATAGAGCAGGTGGAATGGATATAGAGCAGGTGGAATGGATATAGAGCAGGTAGAATGGATATAGGAGCAGGTGGAATGGATATAGAGCGCATAGAATGGATATAGAGCAGGTAGAATGGATATAGAGCAGGTGGAATGGATATAGCGCAGGTAGAATGGATATAGAGCAGGTGGAATGGATATAGCGCAGGTAGAATGGATATAGAGCAGGTGGAATGGATATAGAGCAGGTAGAATGGATATAGGAGCAGGTGGAATGGATATAGAGCAAGTAGAATCGATATAGAGCAGGTAGAATGGATATAGGAGCAGGTGGAATGGATATAGAGCAGGTGGAATGGATATAGAGCAGGTAGAATGGATATAGGAGCAGGTGGAATGGATATAGAGCAAGTAGAATCGATATAGAGCAGGTAGAATGGATATAGGAGCAGGTGGAATGGATATAGAGCAGGTGGAATGGATATAGGAGCAGGTGGAATGGATATAGAGCAAGTAGAATCGATATAGAGCAGGTAGAATGGATATAGGAGCAGGTGGAATGGATATAGAACAGGTGGAATGGATATAGAGCAGGTGGAATGGATATAGAGCAGGTAGAATGGATATAGGAGCAGGTGGAATGGATATAGAGCAGGTGGAATGGATATAGAGCAGGTGGAATGGATATAGAGCAGGTGGAATGGATATAGAGCGCATAGAATGGATATAGAGCAGGTAGAATGGATATAGAGCAGGTGGAATGGATATAGAGCAGGTAGAATGGATATAGGAGCAGGTGGAATGGATATAGAGCAAGTAGAATCGATATAGCGCAGGTAGAATGGATATAGGAGCAGGTGGAATGGATATAGAGCAGGTAGAATGGATATAGGAGCAGGTGGAATGGATATAGAGCGAGTAGAATCGATATAGAGCAGGTAGAATGGATATAGGAGCAGGTGGAATGGATATAGAGCAGGTGGAATGGATATAGAGCAGGTAGAATGGATATAGGAGCAGGTGGAATGGATATAGAGCAGGTGGAATGGATATAGAGCAGGTGGAATGGATATAGAGCAAGTAGAATCGATATAGAGCAGGTAGAATGGATATAGGAGCAGGTGGAATGGATATAGAGCAGGTGGAATCGATATAGAGCAAGTAGAATGGATATAGAGCAGGTGGAATGGATATAGAGCAGGTGGAATGGATATAGAGCAGGTAGAATGGATATAGGAGCAGGTGGAATGGATATAGAGCGCATAGAATGGATATAGAGCAGGTAGAATGGATATAGAGCAGGTGGAATGGATATAGAGCAGGTGGAATGGATATAGAGCAAGTAGAATCGATATAGAGCAGGTAGAATGGATATAGGAGCAGGAGGAAGGGATATAGAGCAGGTGGAATGGATATAGAGCAGGTAGAATGGATACAGGAGCAGGTGGAATGGATATAGAGCAGGTGGAATGGATATAGAGCAGGTGGAATGGATATAGAGCAAGTAGAATCGATATAGAGCAGGTACAATGGATATAGGAGCAGGTGGAATGGATATAGAGCAGGTGGAATGGATATAGAGCAAGTAGAATCGATATAGAGCAGGTAGAATGGATATAGGAGCAGGTGGAATGGATATAGAGCAGGTGGAATGGATATAGAGCAGGTGGAATGGATATAGAGCGGGTAGAATCGATATAGAGCAAGTAGAATGGATATAGGAGCAGGTGGAATGGATATAGAGCAGGTAGAATCGATATAGAGCAGGTAGAATGGATATAGGAGCAGGTGGAATGGATATAGAGCAGGTGGAATGGATATAGAGCAGGTGGAATGGATATAGAGCAGGTAGAATGGATATAGGAGCAGGTGGAATGGATATAGAGCGGATAGAATGGATATAGAGCAGGTGGAATGGATATAGAGCAGGTAGAATGGATATAGAGCAGGTGGAATGGATATAGAGCAGGTGGAATTGATATAGAGCAAGTAGAATCGATATAGAGCAGGTAGAATGGAGCAGGAGCAGGTGGAATGGATATAGAGCAGGTGGAATCGATATAGAGCAAGTAGAATGGATATAGAGCAGGTGGAATGGATATAGAGCAGGTGGAATGGATATAGAGCAGGTAGAATGGATATAGGAGCAGGTGGAATGGATATAGAGCGCATAGAATGGATATACAGCAGGTAGAATGGATATAGAGCAGGTGGAATGGATATAGCGCAGGTAGAATGGATATAGAGCAGGTGGAATGGATATAGAGCAGGTAGAATGGATATAGGAGCAGGTGGAATGGATATAGAGCAAGTAGAATCGATATAGAGCAGGTAGAATGGATATAGGAGCAGGTGGAATGGATATAGAGCAGGTGGAATGGATATAGAGCAGGTAGAATGGATATAGGAGCAGGTGGAATGGATATAGAGCAAGTAGAATCGATATAGAGCAGGTAGAATGGATATAGGAGCAGGTGGAATGGATATAGAACAGGTGGAATGGATATAGAGCAGGTGGAATGGATATAGAGCAAGTAGAATCGATATAGAGCAGGTAGAATGGATATAGGAGCAGGTGGAATGGATATAGAGCAGGTGGAATCGATATAGAGCAAGTAGAATGGATATAGAGCAGGTGGAATGGATATAGAGCAGGTGGAATGGATATAGAGCAGGTGGAATGGATATAGAGCAGGTGGAATGGATATAGAGCAGGTAGAATGGATATAGGAGCAGGTGGAATGGATATAGAGCAAGTAGAATCGATATAGAGCAGGTAGAATGGATATAGGGGCAGGTGGAATGGATATAGAGCAGGTGGAATGGATATAGAGCAGGTAGAATGGATATAGGAGCAGGTGGAATGGATATAGAGCAAGTAGAATCGATATAGAGCATGTAGAATGGATATAGGAGCAGGTGGAATGGATATAGAGCAGGTGGAATGGATATAGAGCAGGTAGAATGGATATAGGAGCAGGTGGAATGGATATAGAGCAAGTAGAATCGATATAGAGCAGGTAGAATGGATATAGGAGCAGGTGGAATGGATATAGAACAGGTGGAATGGATATAGAGCAGGTAGAATGGATATAGGAGCAGGTGGAATGGATATAGAGCAGGTGGAATGGATATAGAGCAGGTGGAATGGATATAGAGCAGGTGGAATGGATATAGAGCAGGTGGAATGGATATAGAGCGCATAGAATGGATATAGAGCAGGTAGAATGGATATAGAGCAGGTGGAATGGATATAGAGCAGGTAGAATGGATATAGGAGCAGGTGGAATGGATATAGAGCAAGTAGAATCGATATAGCGCAGGTAGAATGGATATAGGAGCAGGTGGAATGGATATAGAGCAGGTGGAATGGATATAGAGCAGGTAGAATGGATATAGGAGCAGGTGGAATGGATATAGAGCGAGTAGAATCGATATAGAGCAGGTAGAATGGATATAGGAGCAGGTGGAATGGATATAGAGCAGGTGGAATGGATATAGAGCAGGTAGAATGGATATAGGAGCAGGTGGAATGGATATAGAGCAGGTGGAATGGATATAGAGCAGGTGGAATGGATATAGAGCAAGTAGAATCGATATAGAGCAGGTAGAATGGATATAGGAGCAGGTGGAATGGATATAGAGCAGGTGGAATCGATATAGAGCAAGTAGAATGGATATAGAGCAGGTGGAATAGATATAGAGCAGGTGGAATGGATATAGAGCAGGTAGAATGGATATAGGAGCAGGTGGAATGGATATAGAGCGCATAGAATGGATATAGAGCAGGTAGAATGGATATAGAGCAGGTGGAATGGATATAGAGCAGGTGGAATGGATATAGAGCAAGTAGAATCGATATAGAGCAGGTAGAATGGATATAGGAGCAGGTGGAAGGGATATAGAGCAGGTGGAATGGATATAGAGCAGGTAGAATGGATACAGGAGCAGGTGGAATGGATATAGAGCAGGTGGAATGGATATAGAGCAGGTGGAATGGATATAGAGCAAGTAGAATCGATATAGAGCAGGTACAATGGATATAGGAGCAGGTGGAATGGATATAGAGCAGGTGGAATGGATATAGAGCAAGTAGAATCGATATAGAGCAGGTAGAATGGATATAGGAGCAGGTGGAATGCATATAGAGCAGGTGGAATGGATATAGAGCAGGTGGAATAGATATAGAGCAGGTAGAATCGATATAGAGCAAGTAGAATGGATATAGGAGCAGGTGGAATGGATATAGAGCAGGTAGAATCGATATAGAGCAGGTAGAATGGATATAGGAGCAGGTGGAATGGATATAGAGCAGGTGGAATGGATATAGAGCAGGTGGAATGGATATAGAGCAGGTAGAATGGATATAGGAGCAGGTGGAATGGATATAGAGCGGATAGAATGGATATAGAGCAGGTGGAATGGATATAGAGCAGGTAGAATGGATATAGAGCAGGTGGAATGGATATAGAGCAGGTGGAATTGATATAGAGCAAGTAGAATCGATATAGAGCAGGTAGAATGGAGCAGGAGCAGGTGGAATGGATATAGAGCAGGTGGAATCGATATAGAGCAAGTAGAATGGATATAGAGCAGGTGGAATGGATATAGAGCAGGTGGAATGGATATAGAGCAGGTAGAATGGATATAGGAGCAGGTGGAATGGATATAGAGCGCATAGAATGGATATACAGCAGGTAGAATGGATATAGAGCAGGTGGAATGGATATAGCGCAGGTAGAATGGATATAGAGCAGGTGGAATGGATATAGAGCAGGTAGAATGGATATAGGAGCAGGTGGAATGGATATAGAGCAAGTAGAATCGATATAGAGCAGGTAGAATGGATATAGGAGCAGGTGGAATGGATATAGAGCAGGTGGAATGGATATAGAGCAGGTAGAATGGATATAGGAGCAGGTGGAATGGATATAGAGCAAGTAGATTCGATATAGAGCAGGTAGAATGGATATAGGAGCAGGTGGAATGGATATAGAGCAGGTGGAATGGATATAGAGCAGGTAGAATGGATATAGGAGCAGGTGGAATGGATATAGAGCAAGTAGAATCGATATAGAGCAGGTAGAATGGATATAGGAGCAGGTGGAATGGATATAGAGCAGGTGGAATGGATATAGAGCAGGTGGAATGGATATAGAGCTGGTAGAATGGATATAGGAGCAGGTGGAATGGATATAGAGCAGGTGGAATGGATATAGAGCAGGTGGAATGGATATAGAGCAGGTGGAATGGATATAGAGCGCATAGAATGGATATAGAGCAGGTAGAATGGATATAGAGCAGGTGGAATGGATATAGAGCAGGTAGAATGGATATAGGAGCAGGTGGAATGGATATAGAGCAAGTAGAATCGATATAGCGCAGGTAGAATGGATATAGGAGCAGGTGGAATGGATATAGAGCAGGTGGAATGGATATAGAGCAGGTAGAATGGATATAGGAGCAGGTGGAATGGATATAGAGCAGGTAGAATGGATATAGGAGCAGGTGGAATGGATATAGAGCGAGTAGAATCGATATAGAGCAGGTAGAATGGATATAGGAGCAGGTGGAATGGATATAGAGCAGGTGGAATGGATATAGAGCAGGTAGAATGGATATAGCAGCAGGTGGAATGGATATAGAGCAGGTGGAATGGATATAGAGCAGGTGGAATGGATATAGAGCAAGTAGAATCGATATAGAGCAGGTAGAATGGATATAGGAGCAGGTGGAATGGATATAGAGCAGGTGGAATCGATATAGAGCAAGTAGAATGGATATAGAGCAGGTGGAATGGATATAGAGCAGGTGGAATGGATATAGAGCAGGTGGAATGGATATAGAGCAGGTGGAATGGATATAGAGCAGGTAGAATGGATATAGGAGCAGGTGGAATGGATATAGAGCGCATAGAATGGATATAGAGCAGGTAGAATGGATATAGAGCAGGTGGAATGGATATAGCGCAGGTAGAATGGATATAGAGCAGGTGGAATGGATATAGCGCAGGTAGAATGGATATAGAGCAGGTGGAATGGATATAGAGCAGGTAGAATGGATATAGGAGCAGGTGGAATGGATATAGAGCAAGTAGAATCGATATAGAGCAGGTAGAATGGATATAGGAGCAGGTGGAATGGATATAGAGCAGGTGGAATGGATATAGAGCAGGTAGAATGGATATAGGAGCAGGTGGAATGGATATAGAGCAAGTAGAATCGATATAGAGCAGGTAGAATGGATATAGGAGCAGGTGGAATGGATATAGAGCAGGTGGAATGGATATAGGAGCAGGTGGATTGGATATAGAGCAAGTAGAATCGATATAGAGCAGGTAGAATGGATATAGGAGCAGGTGGAATGGATATAGAACAGGTGGAATGGATATAGAGCAGGTGGAATGGATATAGAGCAGGTAGAATGGATATAGGAGCAGGTGGAATGGATATAGAGCAGGTGGAATGGATATAGAGCAGGTGGAATGGATATAGAGCAGGTGGAATGGATATAGAGCGCATAGAATGGATATAGAGCAGGTAGAATGGATATAGAGCAGGTGGAATGGATATAGAGCAGGTAGAATGGATATAGGAGCAGGTGGAATGGATATAGAGCAAGTAGAATCGATATAGAGCAGGTAGAATGGATATAGGAGCAGGTGGAATGGATATAGAGCAGGTAGAATGGATATAGGAGCAGGTGGAATGGATATAGAGCGAGTAGAATCGATATAGAGCAGGTAGAATGGATATAGGAGCAGGTGGAATGGATATAGAGCAGGTGGAATGGATATAGAGCAGGTAGAATGGATATAGGAGCAGGTGGAATGGATATAGAGCAGGTGGAATGGATATAGAGCAGGTGGAATGGATATAGAGCAAGTAGAATCGATATAGAGCAGGTAGAATGGATATAGGAGCAGGTGGAATGGATATAGAGCAGGTGGAATCGATATAGAGCAAGTAGAATGGATATAGAGCAGGTGGAATGGATATAGAGCAGGTGGAATGGATATAGAGCAGGTAGAATGGATAATATAGGAGCAGGTGGAATGGATATAGAGCGCATAGAATGGATATAGAGCAGGTAGAATGGATATAGAGCAGGTGGAATGGATATAGAGCAGGTGGAATGGATATAGAGCAAGTAGAATCGATATAGAGCAGGTAGAATGGATATAGGAGCAGGAGGAAGGGATATAGAGCAGGTGGAATGGATATAGAGCAGGTAGAATGGATACAGGAGCAGGTGGAATGGATATAGAGCAGGTGGAATGGATATAGAGCAGGTGGAATGGATATAGAGCAAGTAGAATCGATATAGAGCAGGTACAATGGATATAGGAGCAGGTGGAATGGATATAGAGCAGGTGGAATGGATATAGAGCAAGTAGAATCGATATAGAGCAGGTAGAATGGATATAGGAGCAGGTGGAATGCATATAGAGCAGGTGGAATGGATATAGAGCAGGTGGAATAGATATAGAGCGGGTAGAATCGATATAGAGCAAGTAGAATGGATATAGGAGCAGGTGGAATGGATATAGAGCAGGTAGAATCGATATAGAGCAGGTAGAATGGATATAGGAGCAGGTGGAATGGATATAGAGCAGGTGGAATGGATATAGAGCAGGTGGAATGGATATAGAGCAGGTAGAATGGATATAGGAGCAGGTGGAATGGATATAGAGCGGATAGAATGGATATAGAGCAGGTGGAATGGATATAGAGCAGGTAGAATGGATATAGAGCAGGTGGAATGGATATAGAGCAGGTGGAATTGATATAGAGCAAGTAGAATCGATATAGAGCAGGTAGAATGGAGCAGGAGCAGGTGGAATGGATATAGAGCAGGTGGAATCGATATAGAGCAGGTGGAATGGATATAGAGCAGGTGGAATGGATATAGAGCAGGTGGAATGGATATAGAGCAGGTAGAATGGATATAGGAGCAGGTGGAATGGATATAGAGCGCATAGAATGGATATACAGCAGGTAGAATGGATATAGAGCAGGTGGAATGGATATAGCGCAGGTAGAATGGATATAGAGCAGGTGGAATGGATATAGAGCAGGTAGAATGGATATAGGAGCAGGTGGAATGGATATAGAGCAAGTAGAATCGATATAGAGCAGGTAGAATGGATATAGGAGCAGGTGGAATGGATATAGAGCAGGTGGAATGGATATAGAGCAGGTAGAATGGATATAGGAGCAGGTGGAATGGATATAGAGCAAGTAGAATCGATATAGAGCAGGTAGAATGGATATAGGAGCAGGTGGAATGGATATAGAACAGGTGGAATGGATATAGAGCAGGTGGAATGGATATAGAGCAGGTAGAATGGATATAGGAGCAGGTGGAATGGATATAGAGCAGGTGGAATGGATATAGAGCAGGTGGAATGGATATAGAGCGCATAGAATGGATATAGAGCAGGTAGAATGGATATAGAGCAGGTGGAATGGATATAGAGCAGGTAGAATGGATATAGGAGCAGGTGGAATGGATATAGAGCAAGTAGAATCGATATAGCGCAGGTAGAATGGATATAGGAGCAGGTGGAATGGATATAGAGCAGGTGGAATGGATATAGAGCAGGTAGAATGGATATAGGAGCAGGTGGAATGGATATAGAGCAGGTAGAATGGATATAGGAGCAGGTGGAATGGATATAGAGCGAGTAGAATCGATATAGAGCAGGTAGAATGGATATAGGAGCAGGTGGAATGGATATAGAGCAGGTGGAATGGATATAGAGCAGGTAGAATGGATATAGGAGCAGGTGGAATGGATATAGAGCAGGTGGAATGGATATAGAGCAGGTGGAATGGATATAGAGCAAGTAGAATCGATATAGAGCAGGTAGAATGGATATAGGAGCAGGTGGAATGGATATAGAGCAGGTGGAATCGATATAGAGCAAGTAGAATGGATATAGAGCAGGTGGAATGGGTATAGAGCAGGTGGAATGGATATAGAGCAGGTGGTATGGATATAGAGCAGGTGGAATGGATATAGAGCAGGTAGAATGGATATAGGAGCAGGTGGAATGGATATAGAGCAGGTGGAATGGATATAGAGCAAGTAGAATCGATATAGAGCAGGTAGAATGGATATAGGAGCAGGTGGAATGGATATAGAGCAGGTGGAATCGATATAGAGCAAGTAGAATGGATATAGAGCAGGTGGAATGGATATAGAGCAGGTGGAATGGATATAGAGCAGGTAGAATGGATATAGGAGCAGGTGGAATGGATATAGAGCAAGTAGAATCGATATAGAGCAGGTAGAATGGATATAGGAGCAGGTGGAATGGATATAGAGCAGGTGGAATCGATATAGAGCAAGTAGAATGGATATAGAGCAGGTGGAATGGATATAGAGCAGGTGGAATGGATATAGAGCAGGTAGAATGGATATAGGAGCAGGTGGAATGGATATAGAGCGCATAGAATGGATATACAGCAGGTAGAATGGATATAGAGCAGGTGGAATGGATATAGCGCAGGTAGAATGGATATAGAGCAGGTGGAATGGATATAGAGCAGGTAGAATGGATATAGGAGCAGGTGGAATGGATATAGAGCAAGTAGAATCGATATAGAGCAGGTAGAATGGATATAGGAGCAGGTGGAATGGATATAGAGCAGGTGGAATGGATATAGAGCAGGTAGAATGGATATAGGAGCAGGTGGAATGGATATAGAGCAAGTAGAATCGATATAGAGCAGGTAGAATGGATATAGGAGCAGGTGGAATGGATATAGAACAGGTGGAATGGATATAGAGCAGGTGGAATGGATATAGAGCTGGTAGAATGGATATAGGAGCAGGTGGAATGGATATAGAGCAGGTGGAATGGATATAGAGCAGGTGGAATGGATATAGAGCAGGTGGAATGGATATAGAGCGCATAGAATGGATATAGAGCAGGTAGAATGGATATAGAGCAGGTGGAATGGATATAGAGCAGGTAGAATGGATATAGGAGCAGGTGGAATGGATATAGAGCAAGTAGAATCGATATAGCGCAAGTAGAATGGATATAGGAGCAGGTGGAATGGATATAGAGCAGGTGGAATGGATATAGAGCAGGTAGAATGGATATAGGAGCAGGTGGAATGGATATAGAGCAGGTAGAATGGATATAGGAGCAGGTGGAATGGATATAGAGCGAGTAGAATCGATATAGAGCAGGTAGAATGGATATAGGAGCAGGTGGAATGGATATAGAGCAGGTGGAATGGATATAGAGCAGGTAGAATGGATATAGGAGCAGGTGGAATGGATATAGAGCAGGTGGAATGGATATAGAGCAGGTGGAATGGATATAGAGCAAGTAGAATCGATATAGAGCAGGTAGAATGGATATAGGAGCAGGTGGAATGGATATAGAGCAGGTGGAATCGATATAGAGCAAGTAGAATGGATATAGAGCAGGTGGAATGGGTATAGAGCAGGTGGAATGGATATAGAGCAGGTGGTATGGATATAGAGCAGGTGGAATGGATATAGAGCAGGTAGAATGGATATAGGAGCAGGTGGAATGGATATAGAGCAGGTGGAATGGATATAGAGCAAGTAGAATCGATATAGAGCAGGTAGAATGGATATAGGAGCAGGTGGAATGGATATAGAGCAGGTGGAATCGATATAGAGCAAGTAGAATGGATATAGAGCAGGTGGAATGGATATAGAGCAGGTGGAATGGATATAGAGCAGGTAGAATGGATATAGGAGCAGGTGGAATGGATATAGAGCGCATAGAATGGATATAGAGCAGGTAGAATGGATATAGGAGCAGGTGGAATGGATATAGAGCAGGTGGAATCGATATAGAGCAAGTAGAATGGATATAGAGCAGGTGGAATGGATATAGAGCAGGTGGAATGGATATAGAGCAGGTAGAATGGATATAGGAGCAGGTGGAATGGATATAGAGCGCATAGAATGGATATAGAGCAGGTAGAATGGATATAGAGCAGGTGGAATGGATATAGAGCAGGTGGAATGGATATAGAGCAAGTAGAATCGATATAGAGCAGGTAGAATGGATATAGGAGCAGGTGGAAGGGATATAGAGCAGGTGGAATGGATATAGAGCAGGTGGAATGGATATAGAGCAGGTAGAATGGATATAGGAGCAGGTGGAATGGATATAGAGCAAGTAGAATCGATATAGAGCAGGTAGAATGGATATAGGAGCAGGTGGAATGGATATAGAGCAGGTGGAATCGATATAGAGCAAGTAGAATGGATATAGAGCAGGTGGAATGGATATAGAGCAGGTGGAATGGATATAGAGCAGGTAGAATGGATATAGGAGCAGGTGGAATGGATATAGAGCGCATAGAATGGATATAGAGCAGGTAGAATGGATATAGAGCAGGTGGAATGGATATAGTGCAGGTAGAATGGATATAGGAGCAGGTGGAATGGATATAGAGCAAGTAGAATCGATATAGAGCAGGTAGAATGGATATAGGAGCAGGTGGAATGGATATAGAGCAGGTGGAATGGATATAGAGCAGGTAGAATGGATATAGGAGCAGGTGGAATGGATATAGAGCAAGTAGAATCGATACAGAGCTGGTAGAATGGATATAGGAGCAGGTGGAATGGATATAGAGCAGGTGGAATGGATATAGAGCAGGTAGAATGGATATAGGAGCAGGTGGAATGGATATAGAGCAAGTAGAATGGATATAGAGCAGGTGGAATGGATATAGAGCAAGTGGAATGGATATAGAGCAGGTAGAATGGATATAGGAGCAGGTGGAATGGATATAGAGCGCATAGAATGGATATAGAGCAGGTAGAATGGATATAGAGCAGGTGGAATGGATATAGAGCAGGTAGAATGGATATAGGAGCAGGTGGAATGGATATAGAGCGCATAGAATGGATATAGAGCAGGTAGAATGGATATAGAGCAGGTGGAATGGATATAGAGCAGGTGGAATGGATATAGAGCAGGTGGAATGGATATAGAGCAAGTAGAATCGATATAGAGCAGGTAGAATGGATATAGGAGCAGGTGGAAGGGATATAGAGCAGGTGGAATGGATATAGAGCAGGTGGAATGGATATAGAGCAGGTAGAATGGATATAGGAGCAGGTGGAATGGATATAGAGCAGGTGGAATGGATATAGAGCAAGTAGAATCGATATAGAGCAGGTAGAATGGATATAGGAGCAGGTAGAATGGATATAGAGCAGGTGGAATGGATATAGAGCAGGTAGAATGGATATAGCAGCAGGTGGAATGGATATAGAGCAGGTGGAATGGATATAGAGCAGGTGGAATGGATATAGAGCAAGTAGAATCGATATAGAGCAGGTAGAATGGATATAGGAGCAGGTGGAATGGATATAGAGCAGGTGGAATCGATATAGAGCAAGTAGAATGGATATAGAGCAGGTGGAATGGATATAGAGCAGGTGGAATGGATATAGAGCAGGTAGAATGGATATAGGAGCAGGTGGAATGGATATAGAGCGCATAGAATGGATATAGAGCAGGTAGAATGGATATAGGAGCAGGTGGAATGGATATAGAGCAGGTGGAATCGATATAGAGCAAGTAGAATGGATATAGAGCAGGTGGAATGGATATAGAGCAGGTGGAATGGATATAGAGCAAGTAGAATCGATACAGAGCAGGTAGAATGGATATAGGAGCAGGTGGAATGGATATAGAGCAGGTGGAATGGATATAGAGCAGGTAGAATGGATATAGGAGCAGGTGGAATGGATATAGAGCAAGTAGAATGGATATAGAGCAGGTGGAATGGATATAGAGCAGGTGGAATGGATATAGAGCAGGTAGAATGGATATAGGAGCAGGTGGAATGGATATAGAGCGCATAGAATGGATATAGAGCAGGTAGAATGGATATAGAGCAGGTGGAATGGATATAGAGCAGGTAGAATGGATATAGGAGCAGGTGGAATGGATATAGAGCGCATAGAATGGATATAGAGCAGGTAGAATGGATATAGAGCAGGTGGAATGGATATAGAGCAGGTGGAATGGATATAGAGCAAGTAGAATCGATATAGAGCAGGTAGAATGGATATAGGAGCAGGTGGAAGGGATATAGAGCAGGTGGAATGGATATAGAGCAGGTGGAATGGATATAGAGCAGGTAGAATGGATATAGGAGCAGGTGGAATGGATATAGAGCAGGTGGAATGGATATAGAGCAAGTAGAATCGATATAGAGCAGGTAGAATGGATATAGGAGCAGGTAGAATGGATATAGAGCAGGTGGAATGGATATAGAGCAGGTAGAATGGATATAGCAGCAGGTGGAATGGATATAGAGCAGGTGGAATGGATATAGAGCAAGTAGAATCGATATAGAGCAGGTAGAATGGATATAGGAGCAGGTGGAATGGATATAGAGCAGGTGGAATCGATATAGAGCAAGTAGAATGGATATAGAGCAGGTGGAATGGATATAGAGCAGGTGGAATGGATATAGAGCAGGTAGAATGGATATAGGAGCAGGTGGAATGGATATAGAGCGCATAGAATGGATATAGAGCAGGTAGAATGGATATAGAGCAGGTGGAATGGATATAGAGCAGGTAGAATGGATATAGGAGCAGGTGGAATGGATATAGAGCAAGTAGAATCGATATAGCGCAGGTAGAATGGATATAGAGCAGGTGGAATGGATATAGAGCAGGTAGAATGGATATAGGAGCAGGTGGAATGGATATAGAGCGCATAGAATGGATATAGAGCAGGTAGAATGGATATAGAGCAGGTGGAATGGATATAGAGCAGGTGGAATGGATATAGAGCAGGTGGAATGGATATAGAGCAGGTAGAATGGATATAGGAGCAGGTGGAATGGATATAGAGCGAGTAGAATCGATATAGAGCAGGTAGAATGGATATAGGAGCAGGTGGAATGGATATAGAGCAGGTGGAATGGATATAGAGCAGGTGGAATGGATATAGAGCAAGTAGAATCGATATAGAGCAGGTAGAATGGATATAGGAGCAGGTGGAATGGATATAGAGCAGGTGGAATGGATATAGAGCAGGTGGAATGGATATAGAGCAGGTAGAATGGATATAGGAGCAGGTGGAATGGATATAGAGCAGGTGGAATGGATATAGAGCAAGTAGAATCGATATAGAGCAGGTAGAATGGATATAGGAGCAGGTAGAATGGATATAGAGCAGGTGGAATGGATATAGAGCAGGTAGAATGGATATAGCAGCAGGTGGAATGGATATAGAGCAGGTGGAATGGATATAGAGCAAGTAGAATCGATATAGAGCAGGTAGAATGGATATAGGAGCAGGTGGAATGGATATAGAGCAGGTGGAATCGATATAGAGCAAGTAGAATGGATATAGAGCAGGTGGAATGGATATAGAGCAGGTGGAATGGATATAGAGCAGGTAGAATGGATATAGGAGCAGGTGGAATGGATATAGAGCGCATAGAATGGATATAGAGCAGGTAGAATGGATATAGAGCAGGTGGAATGGATATAGAGCAGGTAGAATGGATATAGGAGCAGGTGGAATGGATATAGAGCAAGTAGAATCGATATAGCGCAGGTAGAATGGATATAGAGCAGGTGGAATGGATATAGAGCAGGTAGAATGGATATAGGAGCAGGTGGAATGGATATAGAGCGCATAGAATGGATATAGAGCAGGTAGAATGGATATAGAGCAGGTGGAATGGATATAGAGCAGGTGGAATGGATATAGAGCAGGTGGAATGGATATAGAGCAGGTAGAATGGATATAGGAGCAGGTGGAATGGATATAGAGCAGGTAGAATGGATATAGGAGCAGGTGGAATGGATATAGAGCGAGTAGAATCGATATAGAGCAGGTAGAATGGATATAGGAGCAGGTGGAATGGATATAGAGCAGGTGGAATGGATATAGAGCAGGTGGAATGGATATAGAGCAAGTAGAATCGATATAGAGCAGGTAGAATGGATATAGGAGCAGGTGGAATGGATATAGAGCAGGTGGAATGGATATAGAGCAGGTGGAATAGATATAGAGCAGGTAGAATCGATATAGAGCAGGTAGAATGGATATAGGAGCAGGTGGAATGGATATAGAGCAGGTGGAATGGATATAGAGCAGGTGGAATGGATATAGAGCAGGTAGAATGGATATAGGAGCAGGTGGAATGGATATAGAGCAAGTAGAATCGACATAGAGCAGGTAGAATGGATATAGGAGCAGGTGGAATGGATATAGAGCAGGTGGAATGGATATAGAGCAGGTAGAATGGATATAGGAGCAGGTGGAATGGATATAGAGCAGGTGGAATGGATATAGAGCAGGTGGAATGGATATAGAGCAGGTGGAATGGATATAGAGCAGGTGGAATGGATATAGGAGCAGTTGGAATGGATATAGAGCAGGTGGAATCGATATAGAGCAAGTAGAATGGATATAGAGCAGGTGGAATGGATATAGAGCAGGTGGAATGGATATAGAGCAGGTAGAATGGATATAGAGCAGGTGGAATGGATATAGAGCAGGTGGAATTGATATAGAGCAAGTAGAATCGATATAGAGCAGGTAGAATGGAGCAGGAGCAGGTGGAATGGATATAGAGCAGGTGGAATCGATATAGAGCAAGTAGAATGGATATAGAGCAGGTGGAATGGATATAGAGCAGGTGGAATGTATATAGAGCAGGTAGAATGGATATAGGAGCAGGTGGAATGGATATAGAGCGCATAGAATGGATATAGAGCAGGTAGAATGGATATAGAGCAGGTGGAATGGATATAGCGCAGGTAGAATGGATATAGAGCAGGTGGAATGGATATAGAGCAGGTAGAATGGATATAGGAGCAGGTGGAATGGATATAGAGCAAGTAGAATCGATATAGAGCAGGTAGAATGGATATAGGAGCAGGTGGAATGGATATAGAGCAGGTGGAATGGATATAGAGCAGGTAGAATGGATATAGGAGCAGGTGGAATGGATATAGAGCAAGTAGAATCGATATAGAGCAGGTAGAATGGATATAGGAGCAGGTGGAATGGATATAGAGCAGGTGGAATGGATATAGAGCAGGTAGAATGGATATAGGAGCAGGTGGAATGGATATAGAGCAAGTAGAATCGATATAGAGCAGGTAGAATGGATATAGGAGCAGGTGGAATGGATATAGAACAGGTGGAATGGATATAGAGCAGGTGGAATGGATATAGAGCAGGTAGAATGGATATAGGAGCAGGTGGAATGGATATAGAGCAGGTGGAATGGATATAGAGCAGGTGGAATGGATATAGAGCAGGTGGAATGGATATAGAGCAAGTAGAATCGATATAGAGCAGGTAGAATTGATATAGGAGCAGGTGGAATGGATATAGAGCAGGTGGAATCGATATAGAGCAAGTAGAATGGATATAGAGCAGGTGGAATGGATATAGAGCAGGTGGAATGGATATAGAGCAGGTAGAATGGATATAGGAGCAGGTGGAATGGATATAGAGCGCATAGAATGGATATAGAGCAGGTAGAATGGATATAGAGCAGGTGGAATGGATATAGAGCAGGTGGAATGGATATAGAGCAAGTAGAATCGATATAGAGCAGGTAGAATGGATATAGGAGCAGGTGGAAGGGATATAGAGCAGGTGGAATGGATATAGAGCAGGTAGAATGGATACAGGAGCAGGTGGAATAGATATAGAGCAGGTGGAATGGATATAGAGCAGGTGGAATGGATATAGAGCAAGTAGAATCGACATAGAGCAGGTAGAATGGATATAGGAGCAGGTGGAATGGATATAGAGCAGGTGGAATGGATATAGAGCAGGTAGAATGGATATAGGAGCAGGTGGAATGGATATAGAGCAGGTGGAATGGATATAGAGCAGGTGGAATGGATATAGAGCAGGTGGAATGGATATAGAGCAGGTGGAATGGATATAGGAGCAGTTGGAATGGATATAGAGCAGGTGGAATCGATATAGAGCAAGTAGAATGGATATAGAGCAGGTGGAATGGATATAGAGCAGGTGGAATGGATATAGAGCAGGTAGAATGGATATAGAGCAGGTGGAATGGATATAGAGCAGGTGGAATTGATATAGAGCAAGTAGAATCGATATAGAGCAGGTAGAATGGAGCAGGAGCAGGTGGAATGGATATAGAGCAGGTGGAATCGATATAGAGCAAGTAGAATGGATATAGAGCAGGTGGAATGGATATAGAGCAGGTGGAATGTATATAGAGCAGGTAGAATGGATATAGGAGCAGGTGGAATGGATATAGAGCGCATAGAATGGATATAGAGCAGGTAGAATGGATATAGAGCAGGTGGAATGGATATAGCGCAGGTAGAATGGATATAGAGCAGGTGGAATGGATATAGAGCAGGTAGAATGGATATAGGAGCAGGTGGAATGGATATAGAGCAAGTAGAATCGATATAGAGCAGGTAGAATGGATATAGGAGCAGGTGGAATGGATATAGAGCAGGTGGAATGGATATAGAGCAGGTAGAATGGATATAGGAGCAGGTGGAATGGATATAGAGCAAGTAGAATCGATATAGAGCAGGTAGAATGGATATAGGAGCAGGTGGAATGGATATAGAGCAGGTGGAATGGATATAGAGCAGGTAGAATGGATATAGGAGCAGGTGGAATGGATATAGAGCAAGTAGAATCGATATAGAGCAGGTAGAATGGATATAGGAGCAGGTGGAATGGATATAGAACAGGTGGAATGGATATAGAGCAGGTGGAATGGATATAGAGCAGGTAGAATGGATATAGGAGCAGGTGGAATGGATATAGAGCAGGTGGAATGGATATAGAGCAGGTGGAATGGATATAGAGCAGGTGGAATGGATATAGAGCAAGTAGAATCGATATAGAGCAGGTAGAATTGATATAGGAGCAGGTGGAATGGATATAGAGCAGGTGGAATCGATATAGAGCAAGTAGAATGGATATAGAGCAGGTGGAATGGATATAGAGCAGGTGGAATGGATATAGAGCAGGTAGAATGGATATAGGAGCAGGTGGAATGGATATAGAGCGCATAGAATGGATATAGAGCAGGTAGAATGGATATAGAGCAGGTGGAATGGATATAGAGCAGGTGGAATGGATATAGAGCAAGTAGAATCGATATAGAGCAGATAGAATGGATATAGGAGCAGGTGGAAGGGATATAGAGCAGGTGGAATGGATATAGAGCAGGTAGAATGGATACAGGAGCAGGTGGAATAGATATAGAGCAGGTGGAATGGATATAGAGCAGGTGGAATGGATATAGAGCAAGTAGAATCGATATAGAGCAGGTAGAATGGATATAGGGGCAGGTGGAATGGATATAGAGCATGTGGAATGGATATAGAGCAAGTAGAATCGATATAGAGCAGGTAGAATGCATATAGAGCAGGTGGAATGGATATAGAGCAGGTGGAATAGATATAGAGCAGGTAGAATCGATATAGAGCAAGTAGAATGGATATAGGAGCAGGTGGAATGGATATAGAGCAGGTAGAATCGATATAGAGCAGGTAGAATGGATATAGGAGCAGGTGGAATGGATATAGAGCAGGTGGAATGGATATAGAGCAGGTAGAATGGATATAGGAGCAGGTGGAATGGATATAGAGCGGATAGAATGGATATAGAGCAGGTGGAATGGATATAGAGCAGGTAGAATGGATATAGAGCAGGTGGAATGGATATAGAGCAGGTGGAATTGATATAGAGCAAGTAGAATCGATATAGAGCAGGTAGAATGGAGCAGGAGCAGGTGGAATGGATATAGAGCAGGTGGAATCGATATAGAGCAAGTAGAATGGATATAGAGCAGGTGGAATGGATATAGAGCAGGTGGAATGGATATAGAGCAGGTAGAATGGATATAGGAGCAGGTGGAATGGATATAGAGCGCATAGAATGGATATACAGCAGGTAGAATGGATATAGAGCAGGTGGAATGGATATAGCGCAGGTAGAATGGATATAGACTAGGTGGAATGGATATAGAGCAGGTAGAATGGATATAGGAGCAGGTGGAATGGATATAGAGCGGATAGAATGGATATAGAGCAGGTGGAATGGATATAGAGCAGGTAGAATGGATATAGAGCAGGTGGAATGGATATAGAGCAGGTGGAATGGATATAGAGCAAGTAGAATCGATATAGAGCAGGTAGAATGGATATAGGAGCAGGTGGAATGGATATAGAGCAGGTGGAATCGATATAGAGCAAGTAGAATGGATATAGAGCAGGTGGAATGGATATAGAGCAGGTGGAATGGATATAGAGCAGGTAGAATGAATATAGGAGCAGGTGGAATGGATATAGAGCGCATAGAATGGATATAGAGCAGGTAGAATGGATATAGAGCAGGTGGAATGGATATAGAGCAGGTAGAATGGATATAGGAGCAGGTGGAATGGATATAGAGCAAGTAGAATCGATATAGCGCAGGTAGAATGGATATAGAGCAGGTGGAATGGATATAGAGCAGGTAGAATGGATATAGGAGCAGGTGGAATGGATATAGAGCGCATAGAATGGATATAGAGCAGGTAGAATGGATATAGAGCAGGTGGAATGGATATAGAGCAGGTGGAATGGATATAGAGCAGGTGGAATGGATATAGAGCAGGTAGAATGGATATAGGAGCAGGTGGAATGGATATAGAGCAGGTAGAATGGATATAGGAGCAGGTGGAATGGATATAGAGCGAGTAGAATCGATATAGAGCAGGTAGAATGGATATAGGAGCAGGTGGAATGGATATAGAGCAGGTGGAATGGATATAGAGCAGGTGGAATGGATATAGAGCAAGTAGAATCGATATAGAGCAGGTAGAATGGATATAGGAGCAGGTGGAATGGATATAGAGCAGGTGGAATGGATATAGAGCAGGTGGAATAGATATAGAGCAGGTAGAATCGATATAGAGCAGGTAGAATGGATATAGGAGCAGGTGGAATGGATATAGAGCAAGTAGAATCGATATAGAGCAGGTAGAATGGATATAGGGGCAGGTGGAATGGATATAGAGCATGTGGAATGGATATAGAGCAAGTAGAATCGATATAGAGCAGGTAGAATGCATATAGAGCAGGTGGAATGGATATAGAGCAGGTGGAATAGATATAGAGCAGGTAGAATCGATATAGAGCAAGTAGAATGGATATAGGAGCAGGTGGAATGGATATAGAGCAGGTAGAATCGATATAGAGCAGGTAGAATGGATATAGGAGCAGGTGCAATGGATATAGAGCAGGTAGAATGGATATAGGAGCAGGTGGAATGGATATAGAGCGGATAGAATGGATATAGAGCAGGTGGAATGGATATAGAGCAGGTAGAATGGATATAGAGCAGGTGGAATGGATATAGAGCAGGTGGAATTGATATAGAGCAAGTAGAATCGATATAGAGCAGGTAGAATGGAGCAGGAGCAGGTGGAATGGATATAGAGCAGGTGGAATCGATATAGAGCAAGTAGAATGGATATAGAGCAGGTGGAATGGATATAGAGCAGGTGGAATGGATATAGAGCAGGTAGAATGGATATAGGAGCAGGTGGAATGGATATAGAGCGCATAGAATGGATATACAGCAGGTAGAATGGATATAGAGCAGGTGGAATGGATATAGCGCAGGTAGAATGGATATAGACTAGGTGGAATGGATATAGAGCAGGTAGAATGGATATAGGAGCAGGTGGAATGGATATAGAGCGGATAGAATGGATATAGAGCAGGTGGAATGGATATAGAGCAGGTAGAATGGATATAGAGCAGGTGGAATGGATATAGAGCAGGTGGAATGGATATAGAGCAAGTAGAATCGATATAGAGCAGGTAGAATGGATATAGGAGCAGGTGGAATGGATATAGAGCAGGTGGAATCGATATAGAGCAAGTAGAATGGATATAGAGCAGGTGGAATGGATATAGAGCAGGTGGAATGGATATAGAGCAGGTAGAATGAATATAGGAGCAGGTGGAATGGATATAGAGCGCATAGAATGGATATAGAGCAGGTAGAATGGATATAGAGCAGGTGGAATGGATATAGAGCAGGTAGAATGGATATAGGAGCAGGTGGAATGGATATAGAGCAAGTAGAATCGATATAGCGCAGGTAGAATGGATATAGAGCAGGTGGAATGGATATAGAGCAGGTAGAATGGATATAGGAGCAGGTGGAATGGATATAGAGCGCATAGAATGGATATAGAGCAGGTAGAATGGATATAGAGCAGGTGGAATGGATATAGAGCAGGTGGAATGGATATAGAGCAGGTGGAATGGATATAGAGCAGGTAGAATGGATATAGGAGCAGGTGGAATGGATATAGAGCAGGTAGAATGGATATAGGAGCAGGTGGAATGGATATAGAGCGAGTAGAATCGATATAGAGCAGGTAGAATGGATATAGGAGCAGGTGGAATGGATATAGAGCAGGTGGAATGGATATAGAGCAGGTGGAATGGATATAGAGCAAGTAGAATCGATATAGAGCAGGTAGAATGGATATAGGAGCAGGTGGAATGGATATAGAGCAGGTGGAATGGATATAGAGCAGGTGGAATAGATATAGAGCAGGTAGAATCGATATAGAGCAGGTAGAATGGATATAGGAGCAGGTGGAATGGATATAGAGCAGGTGGAATGGATATAGAGCAGGTGGAATGGATATAGAGCAGGTAGAATGGATATAGGAGCAGGTGGAATGGATATAGAGCAAGTAGAATCGACATAGAGCAGGTAGAATGGATATAGGAGCAGGTGGAATGGATATAGAGCAGGTGGAATGGATATAGAGCAGGTAGAATGGATATAGGAGCAGGTGGAATGGATATAGAGCAGGTGGAATGGATATAGAGCAGGTGGAATGGATATAGAGCAGGTGGAATGGATATAGAGCAGGTGGAATGGATATAGGAGCAGTTGGAATGGATATAGAGCAGGTGGAATCGATATAGAGCAAGTAGAATGGATATAGAGCAGGTGGAATGGATATAGAGCAGGTGGAATGGATATAGAGCAGGTAGAATGGATATAGAGCAGGTGGAATGGATATAGAGCAGGTGGAATTGATATAGAGCAAGTAGAATCGATATAGAGCAGGTAGAATGGAGCAGGAGCAGGTGGAATGGATATAGAGCAGGTGGAATCGATATAGAGCAAGTAGAATGGATATAGAGCAGGTGGAATGGATATAGAGCAGGTGGAATGGATATAGAGCAGGTAGAATGGATATAGGAGCAGGTGGAATGGATATAGAGCGCATAGAATGGATATAGAGCAGGTAGAATGGATATAGAGCAGGTGGAATGGATATAGCGCAGGTAGAATGGATATAGAGCAGGTGGAATGGATATAGAGCAGGTAGAATGGATATAGGAGCAGGTGGAATGGATATAGAGCAAGTAGAATCGATATAGAGCAGGTAGAATGGATATAGGAGCAGGTGGAATGGATATAGAGCAGGTGGAATGGATATAGAGCAGGTAGAATGGATATAGGAGCAGGTGGAATGGATATAGAGCAAGTAGAATCGATATAGAGCAGGTAGAATGGATATAGGAGCAGGTGGAATGGATATAGAGCAGGTGGAATGGATATAGAGCAGGTAGAATGGATATAGGAGCAGGTGGAATGGATATAGAGCAAGTAGAATCGATATAGAGCAGGTAGAATGGATATAGGAGCAGGTGGAATGGATATAGAACAGGTGGAATGGATATAGAGCAGGTGGAATGGATATAGAGCAGGTAGAATGGATATAGGAGCAGGTGGAATGGATATAGAGCAGGTGGAATGGATATAGAGCAGGTGGAAAGGATATAGAGCAGGTGGAATGGATATAGAGCGCATAGAATGGATATAGAGCAGGTAGAATGGATATAGAGCAGGTGGAATGGATATAGAGCAGGTAGAATGGATATAGGAGCAGGTGGAATGGATATAGAGCAAGTAGAATCGATATAGCGCAGGTAGAATGGATATAGGAGCAGGTGGAATGGATATAGAGCAGGTGGAATGGATATAGAGCAGGTAGAATGGATATAGGAGCAGGTGGAATGGATATAGAGCGAGTAGAATCGATATAGAGCAGGTAGAATGGATATAGGAGCAGGTGGAATGGATATAGAGCAGGTGGAATGGATATAGAGCAGGTAGAATGGATATAGGAGCAGGTGGAATGGATATAGAGCAGGTGGAATGGATATAGAGCAGGTGGAACGGATATAGAGCAAGTAGAATCGATATAGAGCAGGTAGAATGGATATAGGAGCAGGTGGAATGGATATAGAGCAGGTGGAATCGATATAGAGCAAGTAGAATGGATATAGAGCAGGTGGAATGGATATAGAGCAGGTGGAATGGATATAGAGCAGGTAGAATGGATATAGGAGCAGGTGGAATGGATATAGAGCGCATAGAATGGATATAGAGCAGGTAGAATGGATATAGAGCAGGTGGAATGGATATAGAGCAGGTGGAATGGATATAGAGCAAGTAGAATCGATATAGAGCAGGTAGAATGGATATAGGAGCAGGTGGAAGGGATATAGAGCAGGTGGAATGGATATAGAGCAGTTAGAATGGATACAGGAGCAGGTGGAATGGATATAGAGCAGGTGGAATGGATATAGAGCAGGTGGAATGGATATAGAGCAAGTAGAATCGATATAGAGCAGGTAGAATGGATATAGGGGCAGGTGGAATGGATATAGAGCATGTGGAATGGATATAGAGCAAGTAGAATCGATATAGAGCAGGTAGAATGCATATAGAGCAGGTGGAATGGATATAGAGCAGGTGGAATAGATATAGAGCAGGTAGAATCGATATAGAGCAAGTAGAATGGATATAGGAGCAGGTGGAATGGATATAGAGCAGGTAGAATCGATATAGAGCAGGTAGAATGGATATAGGAGCAGGTGGAATGGATATAGAGCAGGTGGAATGGATATAGAGCAGGTGGAATGGATATAGAGCAGGTAGAATGGATATAGGAGCAGGTGGAATGGATATAGAGCGGATAGAATGGATATAGAGCAGGTGGAATGGATATAGAGCAGGTAGAATGGATATAGAGCAGGTGGAATGGATATAGAGCAGGTGGAATTGATATAGAGCAAGTAGAATCGATATAGAGCAGGTAGAATGGAGCAGGAGCAGGTGGAATTGATATAGAGCAGGTGGAATCGATATAGAGCAAGTAGAATGGATATAGAGCAGGTGGAATGGATATAGAGCAGGTGGAATGGATATAGAGCAGGTAGAATGGATATAGGAGCAGGTGGAATGGATATAGAGCGCATAGAATGGATATACAGCAGGTAGAATGGATATAGAGCAGGTGGAATGGATATAGCGCAGGTAGAATGGATATAGACTAGGTGGAATGGATATAGAGCAGGTAGAATGGATATAGGAGCAGGTGGAATGGATATAGAGCAAGTAGAATCGATATAGAGCAGGTAGAATGGATATAGGAGCAGGTGGAATGGATATAGAGCAGGTGGAATGGATATAGAGCAGGTAGAATGGATATAGGAGCAGGTGGAATGGATATAGAGCAAGTAGAATCGATATAGAGCAGGTAGAATGGATATAGGAGCAGGTGGAATGGATATAGAGCAGGTGGAATGGATATAGAGCAGGTAGAATGGATATAGGAGAAGGTGGAATGGATATAGAGCAAGTAGAATCGATATAGAGCAGGTAGAATGGATATAGGAGCAGGTGGAATGGATATAGAACAGGTGGAATGGATATAGAGCAGGTGGAATGGATATAGAGCTGGTAGAATGGATATAGGAGCAGGTGGAATGGATATAGAGCAGGTGGAATGGATATAGAGCAGGTGGAATGGATATAGAGCGCATAGAATGGATATAGAGCAGGTAGAATGGATATAGAGCAGGTGGAATGGATATAGAGCAGGTAGAATGGATATAGGAGCAGGTGGAATGGATATAGAGCAAGTAGAATCGATATAGCGCAGGTAGAATGGATATAGGAGCAGGTGGAATGGATATAGAGCAGGTGGAATGGATATAGAGCAGGTAGAATGGATATAGGAGCAGGTGGAATGGATATAGAGCAGGTAGAATGGATATAGGAGCAGGTGGAATGGATATAGAGCGCATAGAATGGATATAGAGCAGGTAGAATGGATATAGAGCAGGTGGAATGGATATAGAGCAGGTGGAATGGATATAGAGCAAGTAGAATCGATATAGAGCAGGTAGAATGGATATAGGAGCAGGTGGAAGGGATATAGAGCAGGTGGAATGGATATAGAGCAGGTAGAATGGATACAGGAGCAGGTGGAATGGATATAGAGCAGGTGGAATGGATATAGAGCAGGTGGAATGGATATAGAGCAAGTAGAATCGATATAGAGCAGGTAGAATGGATATAGGGGCAGGTGGAATGGATATAGAGCATGTGGAATGGATATAGAGCAAGTAGAATCGATATAGAGCAGGTAGAATGCATATAGAGCAGGTGGAATGGATATAGAGCAGGTGGAATAGATATAGAGCAGGTAGAATCGATATAGAGCAAGTAGAATGGATATAGGAGCAGGTGGAATGGATATAGAGCAGGTAGAATCGATATAGAGCAGGTAGAATGGATATAGGAGCAGGTGGAATGGATATAGAGCAGGTGGAATGGATATAGAGCAGGTGGAATGGATATAGAGCAGGTAGAATGGATATAGGAGCAGGTGGAATGGATATAGAGCGGATAGAATGGATATAGAGCAGGTGGAATGGATATAGAGCAGGTAGAATGGATATAGAGCAGGTGGAATGGATATAGAGCAGGTGGAATTGATATAGAGCAAGTAGAATCGATATAGAGCAGGTAGAATGGAGCAGGAGCAGGTGGAATGGATATAGAGCAGGTGGAATCGATATAGAGCAAGTAGAATGGATATAGAGCAGGTGGAATGGATATAGAGCAGGTGGAATGGATATAGAGCAGGTAGAATGGATATAGGAGCAGGTGGAATGGATATAGAGCGCATAGAATGGATATACAGCAGGTAGAATGGATATAGAGCAGGTGGAATGGATATAGCGCAGGTAGAATGGATATAGACTAGGTGGAATGGATATAGAGCAGGTAGAATGGATATAGGAGCAGGTGGAATGGATATAGAGCAAGTAGAATCGATATAGAGCAGGTAGAATGGATATAGGAGCAGGTGGAATGGATATAGAGCAGGTGGAATGGATATAGAGCAGGTAGAATGGATATAGGAGCAGGTGGAATGGATATAGAGCAAGTAGAATCGATATAGAGCAGGTAGAATGGATATAGGAGCAGGTGGAATGGATATAGAGCAGGTGGAATGGATATAGAGCAGGTAGAATGGATATAGGAGAAGGTGGAATGGATATAGAGCAAGTAGAATCGATATAGAGCAGGTAGAATGGATATAGGAGCAGGTGGAATGGATATAGAGCAGGTGGAATGGATATAGAGCAGGTAGAATGGATATAGGAGCAGGTGGAATGGATATAGAGCAAGTAGAATCGATATAGAGCAGGTAGAATGGATATAGGAGCAGGTGGAATGGATATAGAACAGGTGGAATGGATATAGAGCAGGTGGAATGGATATAGAGCAGGTGGAATGGATATAGAGCGCATAGAATGTATATAGAGCAGGTAGAATGGATATAGAGCAGGTGGAATGGATATAGAGCAGGTAGAATGGATATAGGAGCAGGTGGAATGGATATAGAGCAAGTAGAATCGATATAGCGCAGGTAGAATGGATATAGGAGCAGGTGGAATGGATATAGAGCAGGTGGAATGGATATAGAGCAGGTAGAATGGATATAGGAGCAGGTGGAATGGATATAGAGCAAGTAGAATCGATATAGCGCAGGTAGAATGGATATAGGAGCAGGTGGAATGGATATAGAGCAGGTGGAATGGATATAGAGCAGGTAGAATGGATATAGGAGCATGTGGAATGGATATAGAGCAGGTAGAATGGATATAGGAGCAGGTGGAATGGATATAGAGCGAGTAGAATCGATATAGAGCAGGTAGAATGGATATAGGAGCAGGTGGAATGGATATAGAGCAGGTGGAATGGATATAGAGCAGGTAGAATGGATATAGGAGCAGGTGGAATGGATATAGAGCAGGTGGAATGGATATAGAGCAGGTGGAATGGATATAGAGCAAGTAGAATCGATATAGAGCAGGTAGAATGGATATAGGAGCAGGTGGAATGGATATAGAGCAGGTGGAATCGATATAGAGCAAGTAGAATGGATATAGAGCAGGTGGAATGGATATAGAGCAGGTGGAATGGATATAGAGCAGGTAGAATGGATATAGGAGCAGGTGGAATGGATATAGAGCAAGTAGAATCGATATAGAGCAGGTAGAATGGATATAGGAGCAGGTGGAATGGATATAGAGCAGGTGGAATGGATATAGAGCAGGTAGAATGGATATAGGAGCAGGTGGAATGGATATAGAGCAAGTAGAATCGATATAGAGCAGGTAGAATGGATATAGGAGCAGGTGGAATGGATATAGAGCAGGTGGAATGGATATAGAGCAGGTAGAATGGATATAGGAGAAGGTGGAATGGATATAGAGCAAGTAGAATCGATATAGAGCAGGTAGAATGGATATAGGAGCAGGTGGAATGGATATAGAACAGGTGGAATGGATATAGAGCAGGTGGAATGGATATAGAGCTGGTAGAATGGATATAGGAGCAGGTGGAATGGATATAGAGCAGGTGGAATGGATATAGAGCAGGTGGAATGGATATAGAGCGCATAGAATGGATATAGAGCAGGTAGAATGGATATAGAGCAGGTGGAATGGATATAGAGCACGTAGAATGGATATAGGAGCAGGTGGAATGGATATAGAGCAAGTAGAATCGATATAGCGCAGGTAGAATGGATATAGGAGCAGGTGGAATGGATATAGAGCAGGTGGAATGGATATAGAGCAGGTAGAATGGATATAGGAGCAGGTGGAATGGATATAGAGCAGGTAGAATGGATATAGGAGCAGGTGGAATGGATATAGAGCGAGTAGAATCGATATAGAGCAGTTAGAATGGATATAGGAGCAGGTGGAATGGATATAGAGCAGGTAGAATCGATATAGAGCAAGTGGAATGGATATAGAGCAGGTAGAATGGATATAGGAGCAGGTGGAATGGATATAGAGCAGGTAGAATGGATATAGGAGCAGGTGGAATGGATATAGAGCAGGTGGAATGGATATAGAGCAGGTAGAATGGATATAGGAGCAGGTGGAATGGATATAGAGCAAGTAGAATCGATATAGAGCAGGTAGAATGGATATAGGAGCAGGTGGAATGGATATAGAACAGGTGGAATGGATATAGAGCAGGTGGAATGGATATAGAGCAGGTGGAATGGATATAGAGCGCATAGAATGTATATAGAGCAGGTAGAATGGATATAGAGCAGGTGGAATGGATATAGAGCAGGTGGAATGGATATAGAGCAAGTAGAATCGATATAGAGCAGGTAGAATGGATATAGGAGCAGGTGGAATGGATATAGAGCAGGTGGAATCGATATAGAGCAAGTAGAATGGATATAGAGCAGGTGGAATGGATATAGAGCAGGTGGAATGGATATAGAGCAGGTAGAATGGATATAGGAGCAGGTGGAATGGATATAGAGCGCATAGAATGGATATAGAGCAGGTAGAATGGATATAGAGCAGGTGGAATGGATATAGAGCAGGTGGAATGGATATAGAGCAAGTAGAATCGATATAGAGCAGGTAGAATGGATATAGGAGCAGGTGGAAGGGATATAGAGCAGGTGGAATGGATATAGAGCAGGTGGAATGGATATAGAGCAGGTAGAATGGATATAGGAGCAGGTGGAATGGATATAGAGCAAGTAGAATCGATATAGAGCAGGTAGAATGGATATAGGAGCAGGTGGAATGGATATAGAGCAGGTGGAATCGATATAGAGCAAGTAGAATGGATATAGAGCAGGTGGAATAGATATAGAGCAGGTGGAATGGATATAGAGCAGGTAGAATGGATATAGGAGCAGGTGGAATGGATATAGAGCGCATAGAATGGATATAGAGCAGGTAGAATGGATATAGAGCAGGTGGAATGGATATAGAGCAGGTAGAATGGATATAGGAGCAGGTGGAATGGATATAGAGCAAGTAGAATCGATATAGAGCAGGTAGAATGGATATAGGAGCAGGTGGAATGGATATAGAGCAGGTGGAATGGATATAGAGCAGGTAGAATGGATATAGGAGCAGGTGGAATGGATATAGAGCAAGTAGAATCGATATAGAGCAGGTAGAATGGATATAGGAGCAGGTGGAATGGATATAGAGCAGGTGGAATGGATATAGAGCAGGTAGAATGGATATAGGAGCAGGTGGAATGGATATAGAGCAAGTAGAATGGATATAGAGCAGGTGGAATGGATATAGAGCAGGTGGAATGGATATAGAGCAGGTAGAATGGATATAGGAGCAGGTGGAATGGATATAGAGCGCATAGAATGGATATAGAGCAGGTAGAATGGATATAGAGCAGGTGGAATGGATATAGAGCAGGTAGAATGGATATAGGAGCAGGTGGAATGGATATAGAGCGCATAGAATGGATATAGAGCAGGTAGAATGGATATAGAGCAGGTGGAATGGATATAGAGCAGGTGGAATGGATATAGAGCAAGTAGAATCGATATAGAGCAGGTAGAATGGATATAGGAGCAGGTGGAAGGGATATAGAGCAGGTGGAATGGATATAGAGCAGGTGGAATGGATATAGAGCAGGTAGAATGGATATAGGAGCAGGTGGAATGGATATAGAGCAGGTGGAATGGATATAGAGCAAGTAGAATCGATATAGAGCAGGTAGAATGGATATAGGAGCAGGTGGAATGGATATAGAGCAGGTGGAATGGATATAGAGCAGGTAGAATGGATATAGGAGCAGGTGGAATGGATATAGAGCAGGTGGAATGGATATAGAGCAAGTAGAATCGATATAGAGCAGGTAGAATGGATATAGGAGCAGGTGGAATGGATATAGAGCAGGTGGAATCGATATAGAGCAAGTAGAATGGATATAGAGCAGGTGGAATGGATATAGAGCAGGTGGAATGGATATAGAGCAGGTAGAATGGATATAGGAGCAGGTGGAATGGATATAGAGCGCATAGAATGGATATAGAGCAGGTAGAATGGATATAGAGCAGGTGGAATGGATATAGAGCAGGTAGAATGGATATAGGAGCAGGTGGAATGGATATAGAGCAAGTAGAATCGATATAGAGCAGGTAGAATGGATATAGGAGCAGGTGGAATGGATATAGAGCAGGTGGAATGGATATAGAGCAGGTAGAATGGATATAGGAGCAGGTGGAATGGATATAGAGCAAGTAGAATCGATATAGAGCAGGTAGAATGGATATAGGAGCAGGTGGAATGGATATAGAGCAGGTGGAATGGATATAGAGCAGGTAGAATGGATATAGGAGCAGGTGGAATGGATATAGAGCAAGTAGAATCGATATAGAGCAGGTAGAATGGATATAGGAGCAGGTGGAATGGATATAGAGCAGGTGGAATGGATATAGAGCAGGTGGAATGGATATAGAGCAGGTAGAATGGATATAGGAGCAGGTGGAATGGATATAGAGCAGGTGGAATGGATATAGAGCAGGTGGAATGGATATAGAGCAGGTGGAATGGATATAGAGCGCATAGAATGTATATAGAGCAGGTAGAATGGATATAGAGCAGGTGGAATGGATATAGAGCAGGTAGAATGGATATAGGAGCAGGTGGAATGGATATAGAGCAAGTAGAATCGATATAGCGCAGGTAGAATGGATATAGGAGCAGGTGGAATGGATATAGAGCAGGTGGAATGGATATAGAGCAGGTAGAATGGATATAGGAGCAGGTGGAATGGATATAGAGCAGGTAGAATGGATATAGGAGCAGGTGGAATGGATATAGAGCGAGTAGAATCGATATAGAGCAGGTAGAATGGATATAGGAGCAGGTGGAATGGATATAGAGCAGGTGGAATGGATATAGAGCAGGTAGAATGGATATAGGAGCAGGTGGAATGGATATAGAGCAGGTGAATGGATATAGAGCAGGTGGAATGGATATAGAGCAAGTAGAATCGATATAGAGCAGGTAGAATGGATATAGGAGCAGGTGGAATGGATATAGAGCAGGTGGAATCGATATAGAGCAAGTAGAATGGATATAGAGCAGGTGGAATGGATATAGAGCAGGTGGAATGGATATAGAGCAGGTAGAATGGATATAGGAGCAGGTGGAATGGATATAGAGCGCATAGAATGGATATAGAGCAGGTAGCATGGATATAGAGCAGGTGGAATGGATATAGAGCAGGTGGAATGGATATAGAGCAAGTAGAATCGATATAGAGCAGGTAGAATGGATATAGGAGCAGGTGGAAGGGATATAGAGCAGGTGGAATGGATATAGAGCAGGTGGAATGGATATAGAGCAGGTAGAATGGATATAGGAGCAGGTGGAATGGATATAGAGCAAGTAGAATCGATATAGAGCAGGTAGAATGGATATAGGAGCAGGTGGAATGGATATAGAGCAGGTGGAATCGATATAGAGCAAGTAGAATGGATATAGAGCAGGTGGAATAGATATAGAGCAGGTGGAATGGATATAGAGCAGGTAGAATGGATATAGGAGCAGGTGGAATGGATATAGAGCGCATAGAATGGATATAGAGCAGGTAGAATGGATATAGAGCAGGTGGAATGGATATAGAGCAGGTAGAATGGATATAGGAGCAGGTGGAATGGATATAGAGCAAGTAGAATCGATATAGAGCAGGTAGAATGGATATAGGAGCAGGTGGAATGGATATAGAGCAGGTGAATGGATATAGAGCAGGTAGAATGGATATAGGAGCAGGTGGAATGGATATAGAGCAGGTGGAATGGATATAGAGCAGGTGGAATGGATATAGAGCAGGTAGAATGGATATAGGAGCAGGTGGAATGGATATAGAGCAGGTGGAATGGATATAGAGCAGGTGGAATGGATATAGAGCAAGTAGAATCGATATAGAGCAGGTAGAATGGATATAGGAGCAGGTGGAATGGATATAGAGCAGGTGGAATGGATATAGAGCAGGTGGAATGGATATAGAGCAGGTAGAATGGATATAGGAGCAGGTGGAATGGATATAGAGCAAGTAGAATCGATATAGAGCAGGTAGAATGGATATAGGAGCAGGTGGAATGGATATAGAGCAGGTGGAATGGATATAGAGCAGGTAGAATGGATATAGGAGCAGGTGGAATGGATATAGAGCAAGTAGAATCGATATAGAGCAGGTAGAATGGATATAGAGCAGGTGGAATGGATATAGAGCAGGTGGAATGGATATAGAGCAGGTAGAATGGATATAGAGCAGGTGGAATGGATATAGAGCAAGTAGAATGGATATAGAGCAGGTGGAATGGATATAGAGCAGGTGGAATGGATATAGAGCAGGTAGAATGGATATAGGAGCAGGTGGAATGGATATAGAGCGCATAGAATGGATATAGAGCAGGTAGAATGGATATAGAGCAGGTGGAATGGATATAGAGCAGGTAGAATGGATATAGGAGCAGGTGAATGGATATAGAGCGCATAGAATGGATATAGAGCAGGTAGAATGGATATAGAGCAGGTGGAATGGATATAGAGCAGGTGGAATGGATATAGAGCAAGTAGAATCGATATAGAGCAGGTAGAATGGATATAGGAGCAGGTGGAAGGGATATAGAGCAGGTGGAATGGATATAGAGCAGGTGGAAT